>JAGDQP010017907.1:0-23130 GCA_022664845.1 Lepisma saccharinum | reverse complement strand
TCGTTGGGAGGACAATATTAGAAGAGATCTTCGAGAAGTAGGTTTGTTGCTACGGCGATGTTTCATAAGCCATAGAGTTAGTTAGCATTTAGTAATCTTTCAGCCAAAGGTTTCGAGCCAAAGAATTATTCAAATCCCGCAGAGGTTAATGGAAAGGAGTGAGTGGTTCGGAGCCCACTTTACCAAAAACTGTAGATCCTAATCTTATAAGCTCACTATCTCGCTTAGGACGTTAATAGCAATTCATTCGAGGCAAAGAACTCCCAGACACTGGTTTTGATTCCAAAATAGTCTGGCGCGAAGAAGTGCTCCATCGATGGGAATAAACGGTAGTCGCTGGGCGCAAGGTCTGGTGAATAAATTGGACGGGGAGAAGTTCTATTCCTTCCAGTTCTCGGACTTTTTGGTGGGTCAGAACGATAGTATGTTTCGGAATGTTGTTCTCTTGAAGGAAGCCCTATCGTCGGTTGACTAAAGCCGGGTACTTTTTGCACCACAGCATCAAACACTCGATCGAGTCGTTGCGACTAGAGGTCGACGTTGATGGCGCGACCATCTGGAATCAATTCAAAGTGGATCACAGTTTCGAAGTTTCACCATACAAACAACATCGCCTTGTGCTCGGACCTTCCATATTTGACCACGGGTTCTGAAAGGTCATCGCGGGGTTCAATCACTGGTTTCTTCAGTCTAGATTGCGGAAAAAGGTCCGTTTCTCATCGCATGCTACAATTCACTTGATGTCTCGGTCACTAAATCTCTGATTGAGCAGGCGACGCCATATGTCAAACCGCCTTTGAACTTGTGTCTGGATCAGCTCATGGGGTACCACTCGACAGCGCCTGTTCACCTTACCGAGCTCAACGAGTTTTCGGTGTACGGTGGCATTTGAAGTATCCAGCTCACTCGACAATCTGCACGTGCTTGTTTGGGTACTCGTTCAATAGCTTGGCGTACGATCTTTGGATCCACAGTTACGGGTCTTCCGGAACGTTGTTCATCTTGAAGACTGGTGTCTCCTGAATTGAAGCGCTTAAACTATTTTCTGATGGCAATTAATCAGACAGTACTTGAGCTTCCCACAGCACTAATTTCAACAACTATGATTTTTGGTTCCAGCTTTTTCTTCAATGAAACCTAATAACCTATCTCAGGGTAATATTTTCATCCATGTTCAGAGACAAAATGTTAAAAGGATAATTAATCATGACAAATGAAAATCTACAGTAAAAGCTGCTCGTCTATTTGTATTGTGAAAAATGATCAGATACGAACAGTAGGAGGTCACGAACTTATGTAACACCCTGGTAAGTCTACGCTGTAGCAATAATAGTGCTAATATATCGTCGGCTTACAAGTGAAACACATTAAGTAAAAACATACTTTCGAGAAAGACGAAGGAAAGCAAAGTTGTAATTTTGTAAGTCGAAGAAAATACTGGAAAAATAAATTGCGAGATTATATTTTTCTATGCTTTTATGTCCATCAATCGGAAGAAGACATCTTTAGTAAACTTTGGTACGCTTTATTTTTATATGGGCCAGTCTAGTAACTTTGGACTTCGGCCCGTCACGATTCGCCCCATTCCTTTTAAAACCCACACCTATGCCCCTGCCGGGATTCGAGCCCGGTACCTTCGAACCGTTGGCCTATGGCCGCAGACCGCACAGCCACCCGGCCGGCACATCCTTAGTCTAGAAAACCACATAAACTTAAAATATAATTTTCTTTACTTAGTGTGTTGCACTTGGAGCATACCTAGCAAAATACACTCAAGGATATCCAGAAACCGGGTTGAGAAAGGAAGTCGGAGGAGAGAGGCAGGATGCGGATTCCACCCAAACGAAAGAGCAGAAGGTCAATATTTTCAATTAGACAGATACCAGAAGAAGCATTTAACTATAAGGAAGATGTTCATCTTGCCTTAGTAGATTTAGAGAAAGCTTTCGATAGTATCCCTCGACGGAATATACGGGAAATACTGGAGAATGAACGAGTTAAGAAAAAATGTATAATG
The DNA here is from genome assembly GCA_022664845.1 of Lepisma saccharinum. Classification (NCBI taxonomy): domain Eukaryota; kingdom Metazoa; phylum Arthropoda; class Insecta; order Zygentoma; family Lepismatidae; genus Lepisma; species Lepisma saccharinum. The sequence goes on along the minus strand of JAGDQP010017907.1, from coordinate 21,113 downwards.
AGTTTTAAATTCTTGTATAGAATCGCCAGAAACTACTCACAACATGAAATTTTTCAGTGCAGTGAGTTTTGTAATAAAAGCAGGAGTAAGCTAAGGGGATGTACTTTCGCTATATTTTTTTTTATAATTCTTATAGACACCAAACGCCGTAGCTCAGTAGTGCATTGGTTTGGCATTCGCAAGGTCCTGGGAACGATCCCAGCGCCCCTCATCTTCACTGAGTTTGTTTTTCAGTGATTCCATTAGCCATACCAGGCAAATGCCGGAATGGTACCTACAAACTAAGCCCTGGTACCCTAAAACATCCTCTCCTTTACCCTATCTCGACCTGAGCCTGAGATGCGTAAAGGACATAAAATAAATTCAAATCCTCATAGATGACAATATTAAGGAAGGCAGCAAAGATACAAGAAAAACATACGATTGGAAATTGGACCATGTGAAAAGTTAGTGTTAAGGAATTGATATTTTTGAATGGCACAGATTTGATAGCGAAAAGTGAAGAGAACTTCTAGCGTAATCTAATGGGCTACCAAACTAAACAAAAAGAAACATGGCAACCACAAGTAACAAAAGAAAAGCGATAATTATAATATAATAACCTCATCAGTCCAACGTCGCATATAGAACAGACTGAGCCATAGATGCCTAAAAGACAAATAAATTCAAAATTCAAATCACCGTAAAAATACTCAGATAAAACAGGTACACAACTGTTTACATAATTAGGATCAGTAAGTAATAGGCCCTACATCGAAATGAAAAAAAAAAGGATGAAGAGATCAAAAGCCAAGTAGAAGCTGATAGAAAAACTTTACAACACCATCAACAGGAGCTTTATGATCAAAAAAGAAATACGCAAAAGAAAGTATTATTTAGCAGTACATAAATTAAAATTTATTCCACATCTGACATACAGTTGCGGAACGTGGACAAACACAACACAAATATCTTCAAGCAATGGAAGTTTGTGTGGGTAGAAAACAAACGAATCGAAACCAGACATTCGAGAATATACGCAATACGTTTCAGGGTCAATCTCTCAGATCATCTATTGAAAACACAACTTGGTCATGTGCTACGAATGAGCGAAGGAACTTTGGAAAGTAAAAAAGTTTGGTAAAAAAGCGGTAGGGGGAGACAGAAAAAAAATATGGAAAGAAAACATAAGACAGATACTGTAAGGAAAACAACTCAATTGGAGGAAAGTAAAATAGCTCAAAAGCTATGTAAATTCTTTCATTAGCTCAAACCTTCAGCAAAACAAGATGGCGGACGATGGGAAATTTTGCAAAAAATTAAAAACTTACCTGTCAAGCTTATTGGAAACGGATTCACTCAAAGCACAGTCACTCGGAACTGGTTACTGTTGTTTGTCTTGGGGGCTCCCTCCTACTTTCTTGTTTTGTTTTCTGTTAGGTAATTGTTTCTTGTGAAGTACCCTAAGGACAAAATTTGTCAGACTAAATTGCATGGTTAAGAACACTTCCATTTTGAAAAAGATAAAACTACTGAAAAAAAAAACATTTAGAAGCAAACACTACTTTCTTTAACACTGTCAAAGTTAAATAAAATAAGAAAAGACTTACCAATGTGATGGTTTTCGTCACTTAGATAGTACTTAATATTAAATTATATTTTTTCAGAGTTTATTGAAAACGAACTTAGGTCAAATCACTGTAAAGAAACGCCACTCCTTTCCACAGCGCATATAGAGGGAAAGCCGATATGTCCTGATAAGGTATCAGTTATGCCTACACTCAAAGGGTGATAAGATTACTATGACAACGTCGTATACAGATTCCAAGGAGGTTGTCTCATCACATGAAGCCACTACGAAAGTGTCATGCAGTTTCCTTTCTTTATTCAGGTGCGTCATTCACCTAACATTTCCGCTGATTAGAAGTGCCTCTTCAGAAAAGTTACACTTCTCAAGTACGCTTGACTAATTTCTGTCTTCTGTAAACTATTATTGTTAGGAAAATTTTATCTTTTTTTCTTGGGACTTACTTTGTTTACAGTCGTGTTAGTATTAGCAATTCTGAAGTATTTTTTTCTTTCTTTAACCTATTCAGAAGCAAGCCATCGTGATACTCCAAATTCTTTCGTTTGTTTGCTTTAAAACACTTCTCTACTTTTACACATGTGAAGAGCTTAGTGTCTTTAAGGTTCAGTTTTTTTTTTTTTTAACTAACGTCCATACACAGAGTTTGCGGGATCCCGGCCAAATATGTTTCGCGGACTTTAGTAAACAAGTTGATTATAAAAATGATGTTACTAGAATTGTGTTATAACGTGATGTGTGTTTATTGATGAAGGTTTAGAAAATATTCCTATGTATTAGTCCTCGTACTGCTTTACGAAATGCATTGTTTCTCAACACCTTCTATTTACAGAACATCCTTTAATCCTCCATTCCTTTATTCAAAATTCGATCAATGTTGAAACCTTCAAATCAGGACTGTGCCATTTGGCCTTGCTTCTTAATTTGTCTATCGTATTTTAGATGTTCGTTAAATCACTCTTGCGACAATATGTTCGTTATGTCTGCGCGAATACACCCTTCCATCGATTTATTTTTAAAGACACTTGTTCAGTTGTTCATAATTTATCTGCGATTCAAGTCTTTCCAAAACATGCAAGCAGATTGAACACATATTAAACAAATAGTAACCTGGTTACATTAAATTTAATGTTCAGAATTTTGAACTATAAAATTAGTAACAGATATTTTTTTCAATCATATCTTCCTTTGAATTTTGTAACTCGTAATTACTCTAGTAGACTCTTCGTTGTCTCTTTCTTTGTTTATTATTCGATGCTTAAATTAGCCTCATTGATCAAAAGATAATTATGTTAGTTTTATAGTCTGAAGAAAGAAATGCTTAGTACTCTGCACTATAGAGCGAAACATTGATAAACTTTTATTTGACTATGTCACGAAATAACTTCACTACAGAGCAAATCAGTGTTTATTTCATAATTCATTATTATTATTATTATTGTAGCAATATTCTTGACGTTTGTCATATGTCAAATTCGTCATTCAGTCCTTTGTCCTTTGTCCTTAGACCTCACACTTTCAACCTTCCAGAATGTTCCATAGTCATTTTAAGTTGATATTTTCACTTTAAATTGTCATTAATGATAACAAACCACATGTTCTTTGTGCTATTCTTCGTTATTACTAATAAAAACGTAAAAAAAATAATAATAATGTATAAATCACTCCAAAACAATGTGAGTTTTCCAGAAACTATTCACTGGAATGTATATGCGTCCTTACATAACAACGCTATTTTGTCGACCTAGAAGTAGTCTCTTTCAACTGTGCCTATAGTTTTATTTCCCTTCCCCTATCTCTCTCTCTCTCTCTCTCTCTCTCTCTCTCTCTCTCTCTCTAGTCTTGATATTGAAGACATCTTGTAGACTCCGCAATAAAATAAATCAAAATATAGAACAATTTTCAGATGTATTCACAATAAAAAACTTCTCTATTCCATTCAGACAAACGCAAACGCTTAGTAGTACACAATGACGTTTAAAATACTATTATTTTAAGGTTTGTATATACTTTTGATTATCGATATATATTCAATTGTGATTATTTATATGTATTCATAAGTATAAAATGAAAAATAAAAACTAAATCAATGATCACATAGTTATTGCATAAAGTCATCAAAATAATTGATTATGTCGTTATACTCCAGACTTTCACATAATGCAAGTTATTTATAGAAGGGCCACGCTAGATAATATCTCTTCAGTCATTGTAGTTTTCTTTGTCGGTTTCAATTTAGAGGAACTTCGCTCCATAGAAGCAATACTATTATGAATTGACAATAAAATTCATAAAGCGATAGTTAAATTTGGAAATGAATAATAAATTTTGCATATGATTATACACTGTAATGGTGTTGCATGTGAAACAATTTAATCGATTCGGAAAATATAGTGTAGCCCACATTAAAGTAACCCGGCGTGGTAGTACCAAATATCAGGTGAAATTGTAGTAATCGTAAGAAAATGTGAACCATGGTTTACCTGCACGTTACATAAGATGCTGAAAGTGGACCCCGTTACCATCAAGGCACTCCTGTGCACGTCGCATCATATTGGGTGACACTCTTGACGGGTGACGCTCCAGATGGTGTTGGTAATGTTTGCTGCAGTTTAGTTAGGGTATGTGGGTTGTTTGCATACACCTTCTGTTTTTAGTGTCCCCAGAGATAAAAATCACAGGAGAATAAATCCGGAGAACGAGAGGGCCACAACCCGTTGCTTACTGTGCGCTCTTCTGTAAACATTTTATGAACCAACGCCAGAGATTCGTTCGAAGTGTGGCGTGTTTTTCCACCTTGTTGGAAGTAAGAGTATAGTCTTTCTTGAGGTGTAAGTTCGTCATAAAACTGTTGCAAGAAGCCACGATAAATTGCACTATTCACTGTTGATTCAAAGAACACTGTACTCACTACACGTGTTCTTGAAACTGCCCACCAAACACCAATTTTTTTGGTCATGGAGGGAGTGTTTCATGCAGGATATATGGATTCTCAGCATTCAAGTAACCCAATGAATGGAACCATGCTTTATTGTATATAAAGTACAGCAGAGGGTCGTCCAAACATCCGTCCGCAATTATTGTCAGTAACCAACGCAACTCGTTTACATGTTTCTGGTCCCTTCAGTTCCTGGACACATGTTACGTGGTATGGTTTCAGTTTCAAAGACTTCAGCACTAACTGACATGTTATTCGTTTCACACCGACCTGTTAGGATAGTTTCCGGGTAGACTTTGTCGGTTTTCGTGTTATCCTGTGCTGAATATTACGGACGACCTCCAATGTTCGGACAACGTTTGGTTTTGGCCTACTCACATTCGCGACAGACCCGGTTTGATGTAATTTTTCACCAGTTTCTGAATACTGCGTTTCGCAGGTGGTTTTGTTCCTGGGTACTTATAGCAGTGAAGGCCTCTTGTGTGTCCTTAATTGAACTTGTCCTCACATATTCTTCCACTATCACAATTCCCTGCTGCACTGGAAACACCATCTCGACGTGACAATCTTTCACAGAATTGCTAAGCAGGGATTTCCAGCTGAACATGTGCACAACGGGCGACACCCACACCAGTGTTATCTTTACGGTTTACACTCCAAATCTTCCATGTTATACTATAACATTGAAATAATAATAATAATAATAATAATAATAATACACTATTACCACACCGGGCTCCTTTAACATTATACCTTGATCTATAATGGCAAATAATAATAATAATTCTCTATGTTAAGGCGGAATATCCAGAGGCCCGTGGAGGCGCGGGGCCCGGTACAAGGACCTCACCTGCCCCGCTCTAGGGACGGTACTGTCCATACAGCAAATAGTTTTTATCGATAGCTTGATATATTCCAATGCCACAGGGTGTCACTCCAAAATATATATATACACTACTACGGCCTACGCATACTTACAACTATATATCATGCTTTCTACATAATTTGACATCTAACTGCACCGGAGCTGAAATCGGGTCTCTTTTGGTGACCCTATAACCAGGCCTGACCTGTTATAGGTGAGCTGCTCCGAACCTTAACCCGATTCATCCGGTCTGAACTCGACTGACTCGGTGACTCAGTCTTGTTGCAAATGACAAGGCAAAGTCTGTGACATAATGATCAAATTTCAACCCAATTTTGCGCGGAGACCCAGTCTTAACCCGATTTAATCTCCTCTTGTTCCTCTGGCTTAACTCAATCAATATTCTCATTTGTGATATTCCTTGAGAAGTAAGCTTACGTATCTTAAATGATATGTAGTGATCTATGAACTGTAATCACTCAAAAAATAATCTGGTTGGAGTAACTATAAAATCCTATTGGTCATGGTTGAAATTGGGACAGCAATACTATGGGTTGCAGATGCAATACAAGCCTTGCTAATCGTGTGTTGTCATTATGACAATACACATGGTTAGGTGTATTGTCATAGTTATAATACTGTGAACAATATTTTACGGAAAATTCCTGTTTCGAGTTAAATTACCAAGATGTTTTGTTACCATTAAATCTAATTATACAATAATGCATAGTTGAATTACCAATAGTGGAATTATGTCTGACCATACTATATAGTTACGACAACTATACCTATATTGTTAGAAATTGTCCTAGGGTACCATACAGTATTGTTGTGGTAACTATACATATAGTTACCACAACAATACTGTATGGTATGACATTGTCGTTACCACAACAATACTGTATGGTACGACATTGTCGTTATAACTATACGTACCACAAAAATACTGTATGGTACCCTAGGTCAATTTCTATTAATATAAATGGTTGTGGTAATTCAACTATGCATTATTGTATAATTAGCTATAAAACTAAACAAAACACCTTGCTAATTTAACTAGGAACAGGAATTTTACCATAAAATATTGCAACTATGACAATACACCTAACCATGTGTATTGTCATAATGACAATATACGATTAGCGAGACTTGTATTGTATTTGCAACCCATAGTATTGCTGTCCCAATTTCAACTATGACAAATAGGATTTTATGGTTACTCCAATCATATTTTATTTGTACGATATTTTATTGTTGTTGTGACCACATGTATTGTAGCAAGATTATCTTGTGTAAGTGGCGTAAACATTCTGCTCATATGCCTCAATTGGTGGGCCATTCATAAAGAATAGGATGCCATACTTTACACTCACCTTTAAAATTTTCAAGTAAGGATGTAAATCCGCAAGAGGCTATAATACTAGTATTTGGATCTGCAAGGTGCCGAAAATAAAAAGTTGCTAGGAAAATCTTTCATATGTCAAAATATAGCCAAAAATCTCCAGATTCCAAAATTAGTGTATATAACATGCACTATGAAAACAAATGCCTATCGATAATTTTCTTTGCAACTTAATGTGTAGTAGAATTCTGATGGGTTTACGCCAGGTTTAGTGAGATTCTGGTGGATTTCGAGCCCGAAATTAGTGGGGAACCGGGTTGACTTGTTGGCAACACTGCTCTGTAGTGTTTAATTCCAGGACGAAAGTGAAACAGCAGTGACTTCTGCTGATTCGATCATAAAAAAATAATAGCCTTGCACTTCGCACCAAATTCCAGCCCCTATCTCGATGCAAGATTTTTTCATCAGCTCGACGCGCAGGGCTGGGCAGCCATTTTGGCAACTTCCGGAGCACACTTGAAAACACTTCCGGTAGGAATAGCCCACTCTCGCTTATCCTGAACGATAAATAACAGCGAGAAGCGCTCAACCCGGCAGCTGCAGTTTGGTCTTGTGGTCAAGACGTTGGGAAGCTAATCTGAGGGTCCAGGGTTGAAACCCTGGCGTCGACTTTTTACATATTTTTTTAAAAGAAAATTAAAGTTTTTTCGTTTTTTATGTAAATACACAAAAATAAATTTAATAAAAGTTGTGATTTACAATTTTAAAAGATGCCACTAAAAGCTAGGATGTATATAAACCCATAGCGAGGTGTGCAAGGGGGGAGGGTGCGTCCGAAGAGAGCTGGGCGGCGTTAGCCGCGGGGGGCGCAGCCCCCTGTTAGCGGTGGGCATACGCAAAAGTACTGTTTACTCAAAAGTTCTTTTTAGGCAAAAGTTTTGTGCCGTACCGGAAGTGTTTCCAAGTGTGCTCCGGAAGTTGCCAAAATGGCTGCCCAGCCCTGCGCGCCGATCTGAAAAAAAATTCTTGCTATCTCGATACCTTGCAGTTAATATGGGCAGCTATTTTTTTGTATACGCCTATATGACGTAGATTCTCCTCGTATAGTTTCAGGGTAGGTTTCGACATGACGTCATTGATAGTCAGTCTTCTTGTAAGTACATAATCTGTTCTTGTACAGGAACATAAAAAGAGTTCAGTAATCCTTTTTCTTCATGACACACGTAAGATTTTGAACGTTTACTGGAAACGCCAAGTGTGAGATGTTGTATGATCTATCAAGGTTGACAAGAACAGGTAATAAAAAAAATAAGCTCACCATACTTTTTTGTGAGTGTGGCTGTGTGTGTCTTGTTTTTTGGTATTGACCTTGTCCTCCGGTCTATAAGGCCATCGCTCTGAGGTCACACAGTAACTTCAATCCCTGACGTAACATTCTAATAAATGACCTTGAGAAGCACGTGTTTCCGTGCAGTAGATTTGCACAAAAAGAACGTTAATCTCCGGAAGCAATTTTTATTAATGAACACAGCTAGTATTCTCGTTAGTTTATTTATTGCAAAATTATGTAATACAAGATTTGCTTATTGGAAACTGGTGAATAATGATACACAAGGAAGGAAGCAATTTGTCCAATTTCCAGAGAAGGCGGACTGGATTTCTCATAAACGTTTTTTTCCACGTCTTGTTTCTCCTATTAAATGCAAGAACAGAGTTAATGTGATTTTAATACGGTACGTTGTATTATTATTTTTTAACATGATGTGTATTGATATGAAGTGTGATTAAAATATGTAGTGTGTACATTTATTTATCAGTTCAATCTGAACTTAATAATTAAATCTCGTTTCTTCAATCTTAATTTTCATTTTACTCTGAGCAACAATTTGCAGTCAACGCTGTTGATGAGCCCCGCCATGTTGATATGCTCATTTGTATGGGGATTGTTTTACTCGTCTCATATCTCTCAGAAGTGAAATTTCTAACATCTGTTTTCGCGATAGTTCTTCCGCATGTTTATTTTGACTCGTTATATTTTATGAAAATGAAATATTATTTACACGGATATATTGTATTTTATGTAGTTAACTAGTGATAATACAGTATGTTCATATATTTGAAGGAACTTGAGAGTTTTAATTAAAACTCTACAATTGTCAAAATAGTAAGGAAGACAAATTACGCGAAAGAAGAACTTTGAAAATCCACTTCTGAAGGCACAAGGCGAATAAAACAATTTCCATATAAATGAATGGAACGTTAAGATGGCAGGAGTGATCCACACCGTTAACGTTCTTTTTGCACTGAACTCATTAATTTTGATCGAAGTGATTCTATCGAAGTGTAACAGGATTTTTCTTGTATAGACCTGCTACACAGTTACAAATGTGTAGTGAACGAGACGAGACAGAACTCTCGTAATGCAAAGCATGCAACTTTCCGAGGCAAGACGCTCTCTGGACAACATATTTTCGAGACGAGACAGCCTAAATCTCGTCTCGTCGGCAACACTAGAAATGTTGAGTAACACAGATTAGATAAAAACAGAAATTATAATGATTCATTATCAATATATTGTATTTTATTGACTTCTGAGAATGGAGTAGTTTGCAACAATTGCAACACAATGATTCAATTTTCCTCAAAGAATGCTCAATTACCGACTGTTACGAGCTTGTTAGTACAATATTGTACTTCCGGTTCATGTCACTATCTATTATTGAGATCTCTAAGCACTGGATGATTTTCTTGTAGTTAGCAGAACGGCGGATGCTCTCCATTACGATTGGCATGATGTAACAACACTCCACTAACAAATGTAGTTCTCACAAGAAATGCATGAATTCACCTTTTGAAAAGAACACGGGTTGATTTCTTCAGCGCAGCAACATATACTGTATGGTGCAACTGATATTTCAAGACACGCGCCGTTTTTGAGAATACCGTCTTTGAAGTTCGAATTGTTTCAAACTGAGCGGCCGTGCCCGTAGCAATCAGAAGGTCCTCGGAATTATACCAGCACCGGCTGCCCATCCTGATTGAAGTTTTCTCAGGAGCTTTCTTCAGTCACACCAAGAAAATGCCGGGATGGTACCTACAAGCTAGGTCCTTGCCGACTACCTTCCAACATCTTTTCACCAGTTGAGTCATAGCTGCTTAAAGCCATAAATAATATATTAATACCATACATAATCCGTACAGATATGCTCTAAGTTATATGGAATAGCACGTGAGTATATAGAGGCTGTTGCAAAACCGCCAGCGACACCGGCAAAACCAGCTCACGAGATTTCTGACATGAAAACAAGAAGAAAAAGTATAGAAGAAAAAAGTAGGGGATACCCAGGCATTCTCTAGGTTAGGTCGAACCCACACAGCAATTTTGACCTGACCCAAACGTGAATCAAGCTTACTTCGGCAAGTGAGACAACTTAATGCAAGCTTAGCAAATCTAGCCCAAAAAATTTAAATAAGGTTGAATCAAGTAGTCCAGTTTACAAGAATCAAGGTTGAAATATCATTGACAGGACTTCTTTTAAAAAAAAGACGTTGCCCTGGGTGGAAATCGATCCGAGGACCACTGACACATAATCTGATGCTGTAGCAACCACGCAATCACGCATTCCAAGAGCTATTTATACTTCCCCATGAGCAAAATGACGGCAGGCCGACGCCCACCCGCTGCTGTCTCTGGTGGATAGCCGGTTTTGTTGTCTGGTGGATAGCCCACGGTGGCTGTCTGCTAATGTCAGTCGGTGGACCAACGGCGGAGGCGGCAAATTGGTCATGGGGTTAGCTCATCAGATTGCAAAAGACGCCTGTAGCAAAAGCGTGCTAGTTGGTGACGATTAGCTTACTGCGAAGCAGTTCTAACATATGAAGGGACTTCATCGCACTTAGACCACAGAAGAAGTGCATGGAAACAAAATTCAAATCAATTTCAAGTTTGCTTTCTCGTATAGGGTCTAAGTAGTTGTTTCAACAAGCTTCAATTAAATTACTTCTTATAACAACCAAGCAACTTAAGTTGTTCCAACAATTTTTTTTCATGCTTGTTAATTGAGTTCAACACAATATGAAGTACAACAAGCTCAAAGCAAGTGACTTATATCCTTGTTGCAAGCTGGCATGCTATCTGTAAAATAAGCATGAATAAGACGACTATCTGTATGAGTAAAGATGGCAAACGTAATCAGCACCATGCAACCTGACAATGACAGTCTCTTTTACTAATAACAGATACACCAAACATTCGTTGCAATATATGTAATTTACTCCTGTTCGTTATGCAACAACGATTTTAAAAAAGCGTTCTGCAAAGAAAATTTGTTTGAGATAATTATCGAGTTGCCACAAACGAATTATTGTTTTCTGCTGGAGAATTGATATATTCATGCACATTTTGACCTACCTTTACTTTAGAGAGGTGTCTGGGAATCCCTTACTTCGTTCAGGGAATCCCTTACGCAACTTGCAAAGTTTTGTAATATGTATTTTTGGATAGGGGGGGGGGTTGAAAATTTTTAGAGTAACATGCCGCCTGAGTTCTACTGTTAATGGAATTGGAAGTATCAAGCTCTACAGTTCATTCTCCCACATTTTCGGCAACCGTCGAAAACGCCAGTGTTCGATTTGTTATAAATTACGAAGGGGGGGATCCTCAAACTAGCGGTTACTGGTTAAGTTTCAACCTATTCCCTGTTTGGATAGAAATACAAAGATTTTATCCCTGACTAGGATGATATTTGGGATCAACAATTGGGGATGAACTCCTCACGTACCAGGGAAAATCCCCGGTACCCTCCACCTCAAGAAATCGAACACTGGTCCACTCTATACTTCTTTTCATGTCGGGAACCTCGTGAGGTGGTTTTGTCGGTGTTGTTTCGACCTACCAATAATCAATAACATTTTGTAGTACAAAGAACACCTCCCAAGGTGGTTCCTACACCCCAATGTTAATTCTTACTACTAAGTACCCACAAGAAATTTTGGTCAGTCACCTCCAGGTCCCTGAGTTCTTGTACAAAATTTTTACACTTCATGTGCACAAAACCAACAGAAAAATGTGTAGAAAAAGTGTATACGAAATGTATTTTTTACAGTGTACATATGAGAAGGCTCAAAATCAAAAGTTAGAATGAAGCGAGATTTTTTATAAAGTGGATGTACTATAGTAGTGAAAAAATAAAACAATAAAATTGAAACAAGTATGATGACGTTTATACGTAATGACGTTAATATCATTACATTAATTGCATTTTGTTTATGAACATGTAAGTTTATGGCCTCAGGCCTGGTTATTATTGTTTGCAAGCTACATACCAAGGATAACAAGACGTGTAATATATCTTCTTTTTTTTCCTGCAAATAATAATTATTACAGATACCATGGTGTGACACAAGTGATGGGAGCGGATACTGTCTTGGCTGAAGGTCATTTTGTACGTGGTCACAGAGGCGTGATCGTTGCCTCTACGTCGAGTTCAAGTACAAGAACCAGCTGTAGCGAATGGGTCAGTTTGTTCCACTATAACAGGCAGGAAGGAAGTACCAGGTGAGATCCGTCAGTGTATTCCTGCAGTTTCTTTTTACGTAGACTGGCTTCAGTTTGGGTCAGTGTGTTTGACTGACAGTGGATAGATTTGTTTCTGTGTCATTTTCCACACATTTTGACACCGAAGATCGTAAGTGAATTTTAATTTTTAATTTTATTTATGGGCTTTAGGCATCTAAGGCTCAGGCCGGGATATGGTAGGGGAAAGGATTCGGGAAGCTGTCGGCCAGGGTCTATGTTGACGGAGCCATCGCGGCATTTGCATAGTGTGACTAGAGACAAACCTTGGAAAAACCTCAGTCAGGATGGTCCACCGCTGGGATCGAACCAACGACCTACCGAATGCTACGACCGTAAGTGAAGATACCTACGATATTTAGACGGCTCGAGTTCAAAGACCGGTGACGGTAATCTAAAAACTTTCTAACATTAGTTTCAGTATAAGTGCTGTAGAAAATAATATTTTAAATGACATTATACTAAGAATGCGCGAAAAGAAAGGGGGGATAGCTTTTTCTCATGCACAGGAAGCATGGTTGTGTAAATTCATCACTTTTTTTCGGTGTCCCAGGGTGACCACCACTTTTATGCGTTAAATCAACAGAAAAAGCTTTGTTGATTTCGATGATTCAAACACAATAGATTTGTTGTAAATGTTGATTCAACCCAGTGGATCGTGTCATACTAGCACTATTTCAGTGGTGAATGGCCGAAATCACCGAACAAACTATATGTATTGATCACAAAATTGTGATTGTTGCCTTGGGGCACCAAAGTGTGTTGAATTCACCCAGCCCTTCTTTGTAGTGTGACTTTTATAAGTATACTTTTTACGGTAGAAAATTGCGATTAAAAAAAATTGAAATCGTCGGATGCAATCTATTAACTTCACTAGATTCCAACTTAATCTTTTTACGCGTTTTATACACGCGATATTAAATTGATAGAAATTACGAGTGTGTGTGTGTGCCTAATGCTTTTAAATTTTGAACCTGAGCGCCAGAACCACGTAAGTCCCAAATCCTTGTTTTTTAGAAAAAGGAAAAACCTATTCCTCAGTCTCACTATGCGAATGGCTGGATGGGTACTTATAGACCAGAGGTCCTCCCACCCCCTCTTTTGCGCTCAAAAGATGTGGTAATCTAGGAATATACAGGTATCATTAACTTTAATAAGCTTAATTGTATATGGGTCATGTTAGTGAATATTAACTTCTTGATTATACAAGTGTATTACTTTTAAAAACCCAGACACGTTCATGTCCCAGGCAGGATTCGAACCTGCAACCTCTTGAACAACGTGAAAAGAGTTTAATCTTCAGATACCTATACAGAAAGTTTTTAAATTTAAATGATTGAAAAATGAAACTGCGACTGCCACAATTAAATATACGCTATTAGTGGTTAAGAGCAAAACTTGAGTGACTATTTTGGAACCTTCCAAATGCAACGATCATCAGACTAGGTGATTCCGCCCCTCTTTTTAATGGTTTATTGGAAGTTTGTTTCTTTGGGTAGCCTACTTCAGGATCTGGGCTACAATATCTCTTCTCTATCAACTTACTAACTGTACGTTGGTAAAGAAGAGGCAAGGTAACGTTCCTGACTTAATTTAAGGTACTCTACTGGGGTTCACTTGGTGTGACGGAGTGACTCTAAGGAAAATCTCAATCGTCTTCATAACTATATCATAGTAGTTGGATTTACTTTCCTTAACAACTCAAATTGGAATATTCGCCAAGAGCTTGACTTGCATGTATTAGCAGTTATACAGAGTACACGATGTAAAGAAAAGATGGGGTGCAATTCTGCTTCGTTGTCGAGTTACGCAGTTTCCAATTTGGAGCCCAAAATGGACCTCGTATACAATGGGTACTTCGACATAAATCAGAAACGATGCATTAAAATAAATTTCGTTTTTCTGTAAGGTGATTTGTATCAATACAGTGGATACCAGAAGTAAAAAATAATAATTCCATTGGGTTGTCAGTGTTTCCAACTTGATATGTCATTCATTTTTCTCGAATCTCTACATCAGTTTATTGGATATGTGGTATCTTAAGTGAGATAAACATTAATATGTAAAGCACAGGACACAGTGTTGCAAACTGTTAGTAAGTTTAACGTTGAAAAAAGATATGCCGAATATTTCACTTCGTGTATTGTTTACAGTTTGCAGCACTGCGTTCTATGCATCACACATATCATGTTTACCATCGTTAGGCAATACCAAATACCGGATAAAGCGACGTGGTGCCATTCGAAAAAAAATTAACTTAGTACCAGGTTGGCAACACTGCGAAGAGAATTACGTTGCATTTTAGCTCCAAATATCCACAATATTGATACGAATCAAATCGATGCTTATTTTACTTTAATGCCTCGTGTCGGATATCTCGCGAAAAAAATATATTTTATTTTCCACTGGAGGGAATCGATTTCGATTTCCAAAGTAGAAACTTTGTATCTCGAAAACGAAGCGGAACTCGACTCATCTTTAGATATTCTTCGGATGTCAGGATTCCCATTCCGAAATTTAGCCCCATCTTTTCTTTACACCCTGTATACTTTTAAAATTGATTATCTTATGAATACTATTAGCTTTCAATTATATTCTTCGTTGTAGTAACTACGTAAACGAACAACATACGAGTAGTTACTGTGTAGGGAAGAGCTAAAACCGGGTCACTTTTTGGTGACCCGGCCTGACCCGAACATAGGTGACGGTGACCTGGTGTCCCGATTGACGCGGTCTGAGAAATGTAATTAACTGGGAATTTCTGAGTAGTATTTTTCGCGTATTGGGGGTAACATCTTAAGTCCTCGTCACCCGGTTACCCCTAAATTTGAATTTTTGAATTTTATTTTAAGGCAACTTTGGCTCATGGCGTATACATGATGATGGGAGAACTGGTGGGATGAAGCAAGTGGGAGGAAACGAGAGAACCCACGCACACGGTGTTTGTACATCACAAAGCCCACGTGGCATTAGCCGGGATCGAACCGACGACCCCACGCACCAGAGATGAGCGCTCTACCACTGGTCCACCGCGATCCTCCAGTCACCCCTGAAAAAAAAACACTATTCAAACGCAAGGAAATAATTTTAAAAACTCTGCTTTGTCCTCCAGATTACCGGGTTTTAATCGGGTCAGACCGGATCCGAAGCGTAGGCCCGGTGACCTTTTCCAAAACTTGACCTGATTGACCCCGTGTCCCGTTTTAACTCTCGTGTAGGTAGGGTTGTATGAAGGACAGGGTATATTCCTTAGTATAAAAACCATGATTTCTGGAGCGTGAACTTTCAACCCCATAGTTCAATATTTTAAGATCAGACACTAGAGTAGTGGTTCTCAACCCTCTTCCTTTCGAGGGGCACCTAATTGTGTCTTCAAGTACTGTGGCACCTGCTTTTATCACATCCACAAAGAGTAGTTTAAGCATAAAAAGGAACCAATCTTGGCTTCCACTGTTTGCAAACAATTGCAGCATTCTTTAACCTATGAAGACTCCTTAGTCGTCATAATTTTTTCATTAAAAAAATTAAAACATCAGCAAAATAGCAGCACTGACATTGTTAGTGACATTCTTGTAATGACTACAAGCCGAGGTCGGATGCTTGACAAATGCACGCTCATGTATCCTTCACTTTCGAAACGATTCTTGAATTTCTGTTATACAAGTCTATGTATGTTTGTTAAGGAAGGTTCAGAGAGCCAGGACGTCCACAGCTGGAGCAGAACAGACTGTTTTCCTTGGCCAACGTGAGTACTCAATTTTAAGGGATAATCATGAAACTGTTTTAGGAAATTGAATTTAATTTCTAAAACTTTTAGGCAACTTTGGCTCAGGCCGAACTGTTTTAGGATATTTCTTTGAAATTCATAAGAGTGTAATCCAATTTCAACTACAGAACCACAAACTCGTCTCGTACTTCACGTTTCAAATATTTAATTTGAATTTGAATTTTATTTTTGGCCTTTAGGCATGTTAAGGCTCCAGCCGGGATACAATAGGGGAGAGGATGTTGGAAGGTAGTCGATTAGGGCCTAGTTTACAGGTACCATCCCAGCATTTGCCTGGTGCAGTGTTCGATTTGCCAGGAAGGATGCCGGGGATTTTTCCTGGTACCAGAGGACTTCGTCCCCGGTTGTTGAACCCGAATATCATCCCAACCAGGGATAAAATCTTCATATTTCTACCCAAACACGTAGTAGGTTCAAAGTTACCAGCAACCATTCGTTGTAGGATCCCCCCTCCGTAATTTATCACAAATCGAACACTGGCCTGGTGTGACTGAGCAAAAAAACACTGGGTAAACCCTCAGTCAGGATGGGCGACCGCTGGAATCGTTCCCACAGTCTTTTGATTGCTAAGCTAACATTCTACCACTGAGCTACGGTCGCCAAAGTGTAAATTTGGACCAAGCGAAAGTCTAAATTTTGTCTCACAGAGCAGCAAGTTTGTCAGCTAATGTAAACACTTTTTTTTTTTGTTTTTTTTTTCGCTTTTTGTACGTAGTTTTTACTTTATTTACGTGCTCAAATATCCTATCCAGCTTTGTATATCAACCTCACCAGTGAAAATGTAGGTTTAGGAATACTTTTAAATCATTCTCATTGTTGAGAAAGATCATTATTTTTGTTTGAGTTGATATATTCGTGATAGAACCTTGCAACCAGATAAAATTTAACGTCAGTGTGGGACAAGAGCCAAGGCAGCATAGATACGAATGGGAGAGGTGTGCAAAGGTACAAAATTGTGATTCTGTTGACCATGTGAACAACATCAACAAGAACAGCCTCTAATTGACAGTTCAAGGTTTTCGATCATTATAACTTGGCATGCAAGAAAAACCTTGCGGCACTCGGGAGAATTCCTGGCCGCATATTTCCATTTCTTCCGGCCATGTGTTGTTGTTAGTTTAGAGTGAAATAGACCACCAAGTGATCTCTATATCCACGTTACCCCCCTCGTTAATCTTCCGGGTACCGTTAAGAAAGAATCACTGATCAACATCAGTGGCGGCTCGTGGTCTCAAAACAGACCGGTGCACCTTGTTAATTAACCGTAATCCTGCATTTTCAAGCATAGCTAGATTACCCAAGCTTCAGGAGGTGACTATTCATGTCAAAACAAGAAAATAGTTTCTTTCAAGAAATTTCAAAATCTACCTGGGTTTCGGAGCTACCGTTAACGTTGCAGCGTTACAACTGACGACTGACATTTTATGACGTATGCCATGCAAGTAATGACGTATGCCATATCAGCTTAGCAAATCACACTCGAAGTTGTACCTAAAGAATGCATTTGACAATATTTATGTTGAGGAGTGAATTTTGGAGAAGATTCATATGATTGTCTTCCGCGCAATATGAATTCCATCAATGAAGTGCTTTTGTGGAAAATCTCTTCTAAAGTACACACCTCAATCACGAACATTACTCAAATATTTTTGTAGGTACGTACAACTGACAATGAGATTATGATTTGCTAAACTGACACAGCTCCTTACTTCATTACTTGCAGAGATATTATGTCGTTTGAAACGATGCAGAAACAACAGAATGAACGTATAGGTGAATTTCTCGCATCAAATTAAGGTAGAAGTTATCATTTGTAGGATTTCACTTCATTTCCGAGATATATATATACAGGGTTTCCAACTTGGAGTTCATCATCGACAGTCGTAGATAAAATTAATATTTCTCAATAAATCATCAACTAACTAACTCTACAGCTTATGGAGCTCGCAAGATCGTCGTCGTATAGTAAATAAATGTTCACCATTGGATTCTATTCTGGGTGTCATCAAACAACTATTGGTCATGAACACCCACCTATCGAAGATCCTTTCTAATATTATCATCCCAACGGCCCCTTTTCCTCCGACTTACCAATCACAATGGAATATAATCTTCGTCCCACTACCCGAAACCGAGCTCCAAGACCTGCCCATCTCATCCTTTGTGATTTCATTTTTCTGACAACATCGGGTGAATCATACACTCTGTGGACTTCTTCATTATGCAGTGTCCTTTATTCTCCAGTTATCACGTCCAATTTTGGACCCTTATATCTTCCTCACAACCTTGTTTTCAAACATACACAATTTATGTTCATTGCTCTGTTTAGTACTCCAACTTTTGGAACCGTAAAGTATTACCAGGACCAGGAGAATAATCGTTCTGTGTATTTCCAATTTTAGCTTTCTTAATATTAATCGCGAGGTTTCTGGAGTTGTCCGATGCTAGACTATATTTTATTTCTCGCGTGACCTCGATCTCTTTGTATTGCATCCCCTATAGTAAATCTACATCATCCGCGTATACGAACAGTTGGTTCAAACCATTTAATGTTAGAACCTTTTTTGTCCTCTTTTTATTGTTAGAATTGCATATTCTAACGCAAAGTTAAATAGTAATAGTGACAAGGTAAACCCTTGTTTAAAGCCGCTGCGAAACTCCGAACTATCTGACATATATTATCTACAAGGAAAATCAAAGTACACTTAAAGTGCATACACATAATATGTCCCGAAAAAAGTTCGCACTATGTTCCAGTTTTACCACACTTTTAGTGCATAATATATGCACTTCTAGTGTACTAATACACAATTTATGCACAAAAAAGTTCTTTTAAAATTGGCAAATGTACTAAAAGTGAACTCAAAACGAAATGTAGATGATGTGAACTACAAGAAATATGAACTTTATGAGTACAAAATGTGTACCGTGGGCCAGAAGCTAATAAAAAGACGCATTGAGCACACCGAAAAGTCACTTTTTTTTCTGTAAGTTCACATAAAGTTCATTTTTGGTGAAGTTTTTGAGTGCCCTTTTGAGCCGGGGGATTTTCAGCGTACGTATTCCGAGAAGTAACCATTTTATTTACCATTGTACATAATAAATTGATTTAGAACTCCAGACTGGAAACACTGTATCTTGGAAATGAAGCACAGTTCAACTAATGATAAACATTTCTTTCGGTGTCTAGAATTCGATCTTATTTCGTTACACCCTGTATACGTCACCACGCGTATAGACTGCGTATTTTTAACTTATTTTGCACTTGACCTTCTTTACTTACTCCGTTCAAGATAATCATCCTTCTCGATTGGGAACTCAATCACTTTACATTCGCATGCATAATTAATGCGGATTCAGGAACATGTTAGTGTGTAAACAATAGAGAAATAAATGATTGTGCTGATCATGCTGCTTAAAACGTATGTCTGCGAGTTGCATTGAATTATAATCTGCAGTTGACTTCCTCCCTGTACTTAAAATGATTAGCGAGAAATGGGTACAAAGTTCTCACATTAAAAAACGTGACGTGCATAGAAAAGCAAAGATGTTTCTTTTTTATTACAACGTCATTACAATAATTATTTTGCAAGTTTCGTATGCCTGTGTGAGGAAAGATTTTCTTTTTTTGTCGGGATGGGACCAGAAAATTTCCCGAAAATCAAGATTTTTTCGGGCGGGAAATTACCGGAAATTCCCGACTGGTTCGAACTTCCCAAATTTTCGGGAAATCTCGATTCCTGAAATTTCTCGAAGCCTATATTTCCGGGCTAACAAGACGGCCCAAGGTTCCGGAAATTCGCGAAATCCCGATTCGGAACTTTTCGAAAAATGATTCCGAACTTCTCAAAAGTGGAGATCGAGATGTTTTTTTCGTTTTTTTTTTTTGAAAATTCGGGTACCCGCACATCCCCCAAAAGTTTTATATCTTAAAACAAAATTCCAATGGTACTAAGTCATCACACACTTCTATAATTGTACACAATTGTTAGCGAACTCTAAACTAATTACAAGAAAAACAGAGCCTCACTATATACAGACATTGAACAACATCTAAGGTTAATGTAGTGCGTTATTTTCGTCCATCATGTTGGATCTATGCAAAGATGAGAATAGTTTTACAATAGCTAAACTTCAGGACTTCGCAATGCTACTACTGTAGATGTAATGACTCATGCTTGTAAAAGGACCTGATTTAGTATCTCTAGGGAAGGTATTTCTTGCGTCCTCAGTAAATTTGATTGCCTCGAGTGGGACCTATAAGAAATGGATATATCTCGCGTTGTTGGCCCTTATAAAAAGATGCATGTGTTCCAGATTGGCTATGTAAATTGTAGATGTGTTTCGGGTTAGCTCAATAAAATGGTGGATCTGTCCCGAGACAGCCCTATATAAAACGTTGCCCTGTCCCGAGGTATCTCTACACGAAGTTTGGTGTGCCCCGTGTTGGCTTATAGAAAGGTGTGACTGTCCCGGATTGGCATTATAATAAGTTTGATGATATGATAAAATTTCACGATGGGCGCGCTAGGAATTTCCCAAAGGAAGTAGGGGATTTCCAGAAATTCTCTAAAGTAAAGGTGGATCGAAATGAGCGCGTGAATGTGACGGCTTTCCACCAGGAAACAATAATTCGTTTGCACCAAGTAGGTTCCGTATAACGAACGATTTTCATTTAAAAAATGCGTGGTTGCAGAGTGAGAGTTTCATCATTTTATCGAACTGTCTATTTATTTAGCCAAAGAGATTGAATATCATTGTCCGATTACATGCTGGGAGTGATGTGTGTCATCTTTACTTACACGAGAAGTCTTTAATTCATGATTATTTCGACCCCAACTCTACTTCAGAAATATGCAGGTACCGTAATCCCATACTTTCTTTAGGGAATCCCTTGCGCGCCGATTGCAGAATTTTTTAAATATGTATTTTAAAATATTGCATGTTTAAAATGTTTGACGGTTCCATGCCGCATCAGTTCTACTGTTTGTTGTGTTAGAAATATGAAGATTTAAATTTCATTTTCCCACGCTCCAAAACTA
>JAGDQP010017906.1:18142-37595 GCA_022664845.1 Lepisma saccharinum | reverse complement strand
CAATTGACCTCGAGAGAAGAACAATAGTTGCGAGAAATTATTTCTGAAGTGGGAATTGGAAACTGTATCCACACTGACAAGGGTGCGGGAATTTTACACGCGGGAAACTGCGTGTGTATGCTAGTCCACTTCGTTTGCCCAAAATTTGCTACTTATAGAGCGGCCTTATGGAGGCAACGATCTTCCCTGTACCCTCTTGTCTCCTCCACCCGCTGAGAAGCCATAAAGCTCACTTTTACCCTCATCGTTCTCGGTTGTCAACCTGGAGGAAACAGAAAGCAAACGAGCTGCTGCTTGTGACCAGCCAGAATTGCGAGCGCGCGTTCTCTTCTCTCTCTCTCTCTCTGTTATGTGAGCGTTCACTGAGTTAAAGAATGATAATAATAAGAAGCAAGATGGTTTGTAACACACTTCAAGAATAGAAATATTAGAGGGTAGTTTGCACAACCGAACAAACTTAAATAAGAGAGCCGCCGCTGCTAAATGATCACGTGTTTCTGTAAGTAGAACCTAAAGACCATTGACATGATGTGTCACTTGACCCATGTTGTCATTTAAGTAATTTCACTTTTTGCCACTAGACCACAATAAAATGGAACAGGATGGCACGTTCTCCATTAAATTAAAAATGGGCGTTTGTCGGGATTCCTCCTAAAAATCAATTGGTTGCGAAATTAACAGGACGGGAAATTTCCTTTGGATCACCATGTATTTATATATTATTCGCATTTGGCAGGGATCAGAGCCATTAATTAACACAAGAACTTCATCAGTAACTTTAATCTAACATTTAAGTTATCTTCAGAGCAATCATTTATATAAAAGTGAATGGGAAATGCATAACTTCAACACGTATGTATGAAGTGTTGCCTACCTTCAGGCGTTCAGAACAAAAGTTCTTAAATTTTGAAGTCCTGTAAGTCGTGTTCCGCGAAACTCCGAAACGTAGTACCACAGGAGTGTTCATTTGCACACATCATCAATGCACTGTGAAAGTTTCATGCTGAGTTTCGTGTCCCACCGGAGACAGTTTCCTTGTTAGCTGACAAACGATATTGGGTAGTTTATAATTGAATCGTCCATAGTGCTGTTACCGCCCATACAATTAATTTTATCTTTATCTTATAATTGAATCGTCAGTTTGAAGAAGGAAACAAATCCAAAATTCTGTTTTGTGGGAAATTAATAAAAACTGTATAACATTTTTATTATTTATTGAAAGGAAACTATATTTCTACTGAATATTTAGATCGGTCTTCTGATCGCTGCGTTCTGCTCAGAGAGTTTCCAGGTATTGTATTTTTTCCTGTAGCATTAAAAAAAGTTGATGGATTTGTTTTCTACTTCAAACTTATGGAAAAATCGACCAGAAAAGTGAAGAGAAACGCAGTAAGAACCTTTAAATGAATGTTATTTACAAAAAAAAAAAAAAATGCACAATAAACTCTCAAGTTACAAGTAAGTAATAAATTCAATTTTTTCCCTGCTCCCAACTGACAGAAATTTCGCGCTAGAAATGTGCAAAACTGCTGTTATTCCGTAACAGTGATACCAAAGTTGCTATATGTAATATCTGTAAACAATAGTAGTTAAAAATATAAGTTTATAAAAAAAAGTATCTAAATGCGAATTATTTATTGCCGACTGTAAAAGCAGTTAAAACACTATTTTAGACTAACCTATTTACCTGTATCCTTTTACGTGTGTACACAGTCCGACAAGTAAGTAATGAGACTGATTTTATTCTGACAAAACAGAGAATGCAAAATAGAAACCAATGTGTGAGTTCGAGAGAGTAATCCTTCATCTACGACCTGGCAACACCGCATGGTCCCGCGTGAAGCACAACGGGAAATATGACGTCAGTACCAGCAGTAAGTGAAAGGCCTTTGTCACGCCAGCGTCATGGAGCAGAGGGCGAATATCAAGATCTGTTTCAAACTCGGGAAAAGTGGCACAGAAACTGTTGAGTTGATGCGGAGAGTGTATGGTGATACTTGTTTGTCTCGTGCACAGATATTTAGATGGTATGAACGTTTTAAAAGTGGTGTGGAATCGATTGACGATGAACCTCGGCCGGGTCGTCCAATTTCTGTTCGTAACGAGGAACTGATTGAAAAGGTCCGTGAACGTGTGCAAGGAGATCGTTGTGTAACTGTGAGAATGATGGAAGGTGACTTTGGTGTTAACAGGGAGACAATTCGTAAGACCTTAGTGGAAGATTTAGGCAAGAAGAAGGTCGCAGCGCGGTTTATGCCACATTCATTATCTGATGAACAGAAACAAGCGCGTGTTGATTACGCCCGTGACATCATTGCAACTGCCCGTAGGAAGAAAAATTTCCTTCTGTCCATTGTTGGTGTTTTCGTTATGATCCATCTACTAAACGTCAGAGTGCCGAATGGAAGTCTGCAGATTCTCTAAAAGGAAAGAAACTCCGTCTCCAAAAGTCAAAAGTGAAGACAATGCTCGTTTGTTTCTACGACAGTAAGGGTATCATTCATCATGAATTTGTACCCTTTCCTGTTCGTTAAACTGAAGTTGCCATTGAAAGGACGACTTTTCGACAGGGTTGAAGACATCCAAGCAGCTGTGACAGCGGCATTACGGGCCATACCACAAACTGAGTTGCAGAAGTCATTCCACTCCTTGTGTGATCGTGCCACTCGTTGTATTGATGCAGAAGGGATGTACTTCGAATAATAAACAGGTATTATTCAATTACTTTTGTTTGTTTCGTCTGAATAAAATCAGTCTCATTACTTAATTGTCGGACTGTGTAGTAGAGATATGGACTAAGGTAGATTAGTTCATACGTATCGAAGCTGCAACTAACTGGTGGAGAGGAAACAGTATATCAAAACATAATTAAATCAGGAAAGTATGAAGTGTTGGGTACGGTGGGGAGAGGGAAGCGTAATTCAGTTTCATGCTGAATTAGTATAATATAGTAGACATTATTATTTACTGGGTGTTTATAAATTACACCGACGAATTTCTACAGGTGATTCCTAACATCAAAACAAGAAGAAATTCATCTGAACATGTTTCGGAGCTAGAGGCTACCGAAATAGGGTTACCAACCGTCTGGTTTTTGACGGACATGTCCGGCTATTTAACCTTTTTAGAAATGTCAGGCTGACATTTGTCTTTATGTTGAAAAAGTTCGGCATTTTAAAAATAAAATTAGCAAGAAATTACGACACCTAAATCTGCATAGTTTGTTATTTACGGTAAACTTTATGGTCTCGAGCGGTAATTTGTCACTATTAACTATTAGGGTGCGTGGCTGATAGTACTGTCGATGCTTTGCACTTGACTAATTATGTCTCCTTTAGCGAAATTGCAAAAAGTACAAAAAGTTGGTAAGAACTAGCTCATCAGCAAGTAATATTTTTGTTTTTAACCTCCCCAAAACCTTCACCACTGGATGAAATGGAACAGAACGAATGTAATTGTGCCTAGAAAATGAAAATGTTCATTGCTGCAAATTCAATGTGTCCTACACTTTTCAAAAAGTCCGTTTTTTTTTCGAGTTTTGTCCTGCATTTGACAATTTCCAGTTGTTAACCCTATACCAAAAACGTGGGAGAAAGAACTTTACAGCATCACATTTCTATCACACGAACGGTAGAGCTGAGGTGGCATGGCACGGTCAAAGACTTTAGATCTACACTATCCAAAAATGCATATTTCAAAATTCCGCAATGGGCGCGCAAGGGATTCCCCCAAATAAATTAGGGAATTCTAAGAAAATCTCTGAATTAAAGGTAGGTCGAAACGAGCATGAATGGGACGGTTTTCCACCAGAAAATAATGATTCATTTGCACCAAGTGGATATACCGAACTGTTTTTTAAAGTAGTGGTTGCATAACAAGTAGAAGTAAGAATTACATAATTTAACCGAATGTTTTATTTATTTATCAAAGAGATTGAATATCATTGCCCTATTATATGCTATGAATGACTATGCCATCTTTACTCACACGACAAGTCGTTTAGTTCATGCTCATTTCGACCTACCTTATCTTTAGAAATATTCAGAAATCTCCTACTTCCTTCCGTGCCTATTGCGAAATTTTGAAATATGCATTTTCAAATGGAGTAGGTTTAAAGTTTTTGACAATACCATGTCACATCAACTTACTGTTCGTGATGGTTAAAATATAAATCTCTGAAGTTAACTTTCTCACGCTTTCGGTCATCTGTAGCTCTGAAAGTACGCACATTTCGAAAATTTGTCAGAGCAACTTTCGTCTTGTTTTGATGTGAGGAATAACCTCGAGAGGTTTGTCGGTGTAGTTCATAGACACTGTATGTACACCGTGCCTCAGGCACACAGTGGATCCCCCATCGAAATCCTGTGATACCCTTCCAAAACGAATCTATAGACGTAGGATCCTTTGGGTATTCATAGATAGCGGTGTGTATTTGGCAATTACATTTTAAGACATGATTTTACTTGTAAGTTGCGGAATAGCGTCTATACAGTATCACTTATTTACTTCCAGTACTTAGTTGTTTCCTCTGAGCTCCTGCGTAGCCATGTTTTTACCTTGTTCGCTTTCAGTGCGAGAGGTCCCGGGTTCGATTCCCGGTGCGACCTCTATTTCATACTAACATTTCGATTGCCCATACCCGGATTGCTGGTGTGGGTTGGTGTCAGGAAGGGCATCCGGCCGTAAAACATCTGCCAAAACCTGTGGTATATGCTGACCCCATCTCTCACATGGAAAAACCAGTAGAGACAAACACACTTAGCTGTTTCCTCTATGTTTATTCCGTACTCTGTATTTCTATATCATTAAAGTGTTTCATACTGAGACAAATGCATTCTACAGCGAACAATGTTTCACAACTTATAATAAATACAACTGATACTGTTTCCAGCAAAAGCCTCCTTCTCCACTTCCTTCTTCCATACCAGGGAAAGATTGATCAATCTTTCTTTCAATCTAGTAATCAAATTGTTCCTCACTCTTTAAAAAGTTGATTTATCCACAGTAGATGAAGAATACAACACATACATTATAAACAATATAGTCTTACGTTGTAAAATAGTTTTTGTCTTTGTAAATAATAATTAAGTACATTAATGTTTAGAATAATCGTTAGCGCGGTGTTCTAAACTTACATCGTATGTGATCAACTATTGCCATAGTTTTCTTTATAGCACTTAAGACTGCAAATTCAGAAATCAGTTTCCAGTCTTGACTTACATATTTTGCATTAGCAGGAGTTGAACCACTAAACAATTTTGCGTGGTGAGAATTTACTTGTTGAAATCTTGTTGAAATAAACCTTCCGTTACCGGAAGTCAAACATTTTGTGTATAATTCCGAATGAAGGAAGGCCCATGAATAATTATCTGGTAATGCTTATCTTGTGTGATCAAATCATTTCTATATTGACACTCTAAATCGTAGTTTAAATTGTTTTCGTTAATATTCTTTTATTTTATATTCATAAAACTGAATGGTTTATTTGCATCTTAGCTACTTTCAATGAATCACATAGAGAGGTTTTATTTTCATTCAGAGAAATTGTATTTTGGCAGCCAGCATCACATTTCAAATAGTTTGTGTGACCTTCAATGTTCGAAACTCTTGAATATTTTTAAAACAATTTACAGGGGAATTTAAAGAAAGAAGTCTTTAAAGTATTTCAATTTTAAATATAATATAACTAACATTATTACTTCAACGTATTTATGTTGAATCCAGACCCAATACGGGCGACCCCCGTCCTGGAAGGATTTTTGCTCGTACTAGCGTAATCCTTCCTAATGCTGACGTATAACATTTCCTGAACATCTTCTGGTATAATGTCCCAAAATCGGCCTACTCCCCTGATTTGACACCAGTTCACTTCTTTCTCATTCCTAAGTTGAAATCAATCCCCAAGGATTACAAATTCCAGACCATAGAGGAAATGCAGGAGAACTCGCTACAAGACCTGCCATTTCAAAACTAATGTTCCAGCAGGCATTTCCGAACAAGAAGAAATGCTGACAGTGGTGAGTGCACAGTGAAAAGGGGTGCTCTGTATTAGGTTTGGCGGAGTGCTGAGTATTACCACAGAGAACCATGGTATTACAATTTTCTCCAGTATTTAAAAGCTTGATTTTTTCTTAAAACAGCTCTTGTATTAGGAATTCAAGCTATCATACCAAACGATAAGACATTCGGTGAGGAGCTAGTTGCAAACAGTGTAGCAATAAAACAAATCATTCTTTTTTATAGTTTCCTTTCTATCTTGTTTTGTGCAAAACTACTATTAGGACTTCTGCATCCAGCTGCTAAAATTCTGAAGTCTCCTAAATGTAGTCTTAGGGCTGGAATTCAGGTGATAAGAATTATTATATCTACAGTTCATTCTATGAGAAATTAGATTACAAGAGAGGCATCCTAGGCGCCAATGACCGATCGGTTAAAAAAATGGTGTAAACATTATACAATTAATGATATACTAATAGTAAAAGATTCACGTGCTGGAAAAGAAACAGTAGCTTGTAGCAACGTGAAATATGTGGTGAATTTACAAAATAAAATTGCTTATAATGTACAGGAATGTTATTACTTCTAATAACTACTACGTTGAACAATTAACTCAATACCCAGGAGTTTCAAAACTTATGTAATAAATGAAACTTATAAAAGTGCAATTTAAGGACACATACTTCTACGGTATAATGTAAATCTTGAATATTTACAAACGCCTATCAATCAAAATAATCTATATCATAATTTCTATAACTTCCAGCAAAAGTTATATATAATAAAACTCTAATGACTTCGGTGTTTCGTAAAGACAGATAGAAACTGGTTCAGTTATATCAACACGATTCCAAAAATTTCACGACAATAACAGAAATTATATATGGCCGGGAAACCTGGACTGTCGCCTCAACAGGCTTCTGACACTAACTGGGAGGAGACCACTTACTTCCTCTTGCTAAGGCTTAAGGGAACCGACCGGGGTAGATGCCTAATGTCCAATCTATACGTTCACGTCGTGGAGCCTGTTAGTACCCAATCAACTGCTTGGCGAACGAACATGGATGGGCTGTTCACCAACCCGCATTAGCATACAGCGTGGTGAGTCAAATGTCTGCACCTCTCCTTTCTTTACACCTGATGGTATAAGTAAGGAAACAGCCTCGGAGGACGGAATGCAGCTGTAGGCGCAGCGGTCAGTCCTGCAGGAAGTCAGAGGGTCAAAATGCCCCGGTTTGGATTGTACACTGCCAGGACACCGACACGGCAACTCGAACGGACCTATACGTGGCGACTCTCAACTGTCAGTCACTTGCAGGAGAGGACAAATTAGAAGAATTGCAGAATTAACTAATAAGGATTAAGTGGGACATCGTAGGACTATCAGAAGTGTGGAGGAAGAATGAAGAACAGTTGGAACTACCGTCAGAGCACACGTTCAACTTCAAAGGAACAGAAAATGGAAAAACGATAGGCGTTGGCTTTATAATTGACTCGACAGTTCGAAGAAGGCAATAAACGCCAAAATGTGAAAATCTACTTTATGTCGGATTTGATATCTGGAAGGGATGGCGCATCTATACAATACACAAAGAAAGCAAAAAAATAAAAAATAAAATAAAATAGTAAAGCCTTCAAAAATAGGTGCGAAATATAGATGGGCAAAAATAGCGTAGCAGCTATTTTTCACTGCTACATGGGATAAATTGCTATGACTGCTACAACCGATGAAAAATAGCAGTTACTAGCTTAACTGCTATTTTTCTTTGAAGCTGGTTAATGGTAAAACACATTGTTTCCTGTTTTCTAAACAAACATAACTGCTGGGAGAACGGAACAAAATGGCAGAGAATAGTCTGCGAAGAGGATAACCATGACGTGTGAACATTACGTAATTAGTAGCGTTTGTTACCCGTGCACGGAATTAATATAAAGAGTTCTCATAAAGCAGTAGCTGATAGTTTGTTACGTGGAGTAATGGATAAGGTGTTGGAATTGTAATGCAGTCCTCCCGGGTTCGATACCAGTTCACCGCAAGTTTTTATTTTTAAAAAGGTTTATATTTTATTTATATTTTAAATAGGCTATTTTGAATTGTTATTGTTTAATTTGTTTTACAGCTTTATTTGCATTTAATGTATTTTGTAATCTTTTCCGTTTATTCTGATTCTGTAATCTAATTCAGATTTAATAAAATGGTAAAAAGATGGGTAAGGCATTGGACATGTGCGTCAGTGGTCCCGGGTTCGGTACTCGACCTAAAGCTTTTTTATTTTCAAGAGAAACTGCTGTTTACTTTGTACTTTCGAAGGAAAGCTCTGGTTTTACGATTAGACTTTTTTCCTTTGAGACAGTGAAAACAGTACGCACATTAAACAGTCCATAAAATTCAGACATAGTTTAGAAAAAAATGAACCAGAAATTTGAAGAAGGGAACAAACGCTAAAAATTGAAATTCAGTTTCTTTACTGAAAACGCACCATAATTTATACCCGCTAATCATAAGGTAGAAGAAAAAACGATAGCCAGTTATATAATGATTTATTTGGTTTGGAAATATTAGTCAGTTTGAAGAAGGGAACAAGGCCACTAGCGTCTCAAAACAAAAAGTCCTATTTTCGTATGTCTGAGAAAGCACGATTCAGTCACGTGTGCAATAAAAGAAAACACAATACCTGACTTAACCTAACTTACACGTGCCCTTGGTCACTAATTTTATTAAATTTCCTAATACGTTTATAATATATATCCCGATTCCTTGTCACCACTACTGTTTAACTTTGCGTTAGAATATGCGATTTTCAAAATTAAAGGGGACAAAAAGGGACTATCATTGAATTATTTGAATCAACTGTTCATATACGCGGATGATGTAGATTTAATAGGAGACGATAGATGCATTACAAAGCAACACCGATGTCTTAGTAGAAGCGTGCGATGAGATATATCTACAGATAAACATAGATGTCGTACAAGGAAGGGTACCCAGTTGTAACACGCCGATTGTGATAAAATTGCACAGACATAGAGAACATCGAAAAAGAAGCGACACGTATTTTTTTATATCGACCAACAACCGCATTGAAAGGGTCAAATAGGGGCATAAACATGGGGTCAAAACGAGATTGTGTGGAATATAGCGAGAACGAGAAGAGATATCGGAAAAGGTTAAATGTACGAAATACTACACGTAGTCCACGCAAGGCAATGAGGTAGGGTGCACCCATGCGAAGAAAGAAGAACATCCAGAAATGGACCAATAAAACATTTCCTGATTTCGAACATTGGCACAATGTGCTACGGAAATGAGCGAAGAGGGTGGCAAGGAGCAGAAAGAAAGAAGAAACGAAAACGGAAAATACGTGTTTTTGTTTTGGGTGCATACGTCGCCCGTATGCGAAATAGACGCAGATTCATCTCAATGCACGAAGATGAGAGAACACTCAGGAAGGATGCAAACGCCGTGTGTATAGGCAGCCAGCGATACAGTACTGCACAGTGGGTTGCATACATATCAGAACATCAAGTTGATTTTTTAAATTCGAATTTATTTTAGGGCCTTTAGGCAACTATGGCTCAGGCCGTATGGATGATGATGGGATGAATTGGTGGAATGAAGAAAGTGGGAGGAAACGGGAGAACCTCGAGAAAACCCACGCACACGGTGTTTGTCCACCACAAAACATCAAGTTGAGTTGTAGAAAGAACTCATAGATAAAGGATTGCAAGGTCAGATGACGTAGTACGGCATGGCACGTGCAGGTACTGTAAGGAAAGAAAGAACAGGTTGCCGTTGGAATTCCACTCTGGACGCTGTCTGGCTCTGCGAGGCGAGAAGCATATCACAGCAACAATGCAATCTCTATCTGCCATCACACATAGCTACACAATACAACCTGTTATATCTGCCAGTGGAAAGTTGCTGTCGCCCATGCTTATAGTATTGAAAGAGCTTCATGGTACGTTTGGGCCACGGATTCAATAAACAATGTTCCGCCCACAAAACTTATACGTTTGTGCATCATCATCTGGGAAAGTGACAAAACAAATCATTAAGACGTGGTTCCAATCGGTATTCCTTCCACAGGTCAATGAGCAAACGGTACTGTTAGTCGACTCGTGGACGGGTTATGATCGAGCCGACTTGGCAACAATAATGCCACTGAACAGGCAGTGCAACATTATGACGATACCTACGCACACAACTGAGTTAATACAACCTCTGGACGTGTATGGTGTCAGAGTTTGGAAGAACGTCGTACACAAAGTATCTGATGCGGTACGCCTTCAGCAACTCGACATCAATCTACACAGCAGAGACAATATCCTGACACTTCAATCCCTTGTGCATAATCAACTGTCGTCTTCCCGGTACATACGGGGTATTCTAATACGCGTGGTCTCGTTCTGGATATCTTTCAATACGACCAGAGTACTTTCCAAATCCAGTGGAATTTTGTATTCATCAGTTGACGTCATTGGCCTGCGCAGCAAAGTGCCAGAACCCATCCATCATCAAGTGTTCGTGGTGACAATGCTGTTTTTGTTTGGACGATTTCTTGCTGAAATATCATTTTTGTGCTACTTATCAGCAGTGAGCGACTTGTTTCCAGCATACACCTTGCACACTGTTATATTGTACATACATATGTACGCGAATTTTCGTAGTGAAGTCATGTTGATGCTCATGCGTGGTACGGATATTACTGTTGCTGTTTATCTTACATATGTGGACCACCTGTTATTACATTACACTGTGCAATGCATGTTTGTTTTTGTGTTACTACTGCCCACACACATTTTCGTTTCCAGCATGCATTTCATCGTTGTTCCCACCCACTGTGCAGTACTGTCTCGCTGGCTGCTTCTACGCACGGCATTTGCATCCTTTCTGAATGTTCTTTCATCTTCGTGCATTGAGATGACTCTGCGTCTCTTTCGCATACGGGCGACGTATGCACCCAAAACAAAAACACGTATTTTCCGTTTTCGTTTCTTCTTTCTTCCTGCTCCTTGCCACCCTCTTCGCTCATTTCCGTAGCACATTGTGCCAATGTTGGAAATCCGGAAATGTTTTATTGGTCCATTTCTGGATGTTCTTCTTTCTTCGCATGGGTGCACCCTACCTCATTGCCTTGCGTGGACTATTGGTAGTATTTCGTATATTGAACCTTTTCCAATATCTCTTCTCATTCTCGCAATATTCCACACAATCTCGTTTTGACCCCATGTTTATGCCCCTATTTGACCCTTTCAATGCGGTTGTTTGCCGATATAAGAAAATACGTGTCGCTTCTTTTTCGATGTTCTCTATGTCTGTGCAATTTTATCACAATCGGCGTGTTACACCTGGGTAGCCTTCCTTGTTAGTAGAAGCGTGCCGTGAGATAGGTCTGGAGGTAAACATAGATGAAAGAAAATACATGCTAACAAGCCGAAACACATGGAATGAAGGAAATAAAAACATAAGAATTAGGGATGAGGTCATAGAAAAAGTAAACAAATATTTAAACTTGGGAGCATACGTAACAAGCAAAAATGAGGTCACGGAAGAAATAAAAGGTCGCTTAGTATCGGGAAACGCCTGTTTCTATTCAGTCCAAAAACTTCTAGCATCGCGATTAATATCAAGGAAATTGAAATTGAAAATATACAGAACGGTTATTCTGCCGGTAATACTTTACGTTTGCGAAAGTTGGAGTACGACCCTAGCAGGTGAACGTAAATTACGTCTGTTTGAAAATAACGTTTTGAGAAAGATATACGGGCCGAAACGGGACGAGATGACTGGAGAGTGGAGGAGAATGCTTAATGAAGAACTCCACGGACTGTACGATTCACGAGATGTAAGAATAATGAAATCGCGACGACTAAGGTAGGCAGGCCATATAGCTCGGATGGGGAAAAATGAAGATTGTATTCTACCCTGGTTGGAAGGCCAGATGGAAGGAGACCATTGGGAAGACCGAGACGTCGTTGGGAAGACAATATTAGATGAGATCTTCGAGAAGTAGATTTCCGTGATGAAAACTGGTTTGATATTGCCCAGGATAGAATCCAATGGATAACGTTTGTTTCTGCGGCGATGAACTCGCGAGTTCCATTAGCCATAGAGTTAATTAATGTGTACGTATATAAGGTTGTTTTGATGGTGAAAACAATTTACTAAAAAATATTAGGAAACGTTTTACAAATAAACAATATATATTTAATAAATATTAAATTACGATAAACCGAAAGAATATTCTTGGTAATGTGTGAAATACTTGTATATTTTAATGTCTGTTTTTTTAATGTCGAATGGTAACTAATTTTGTATGGTAGAATATGCCTTTATATCTCAACACGAGGTTATAACTGCAACTGGGAACCAAAGGAATTCAGAACTCTAAATAAAAAGTTTGCTTGTGTCCTATTATTTCATTTCACCTTTTCCTTTTCGTAGTATTATACACTACACATACCTCTCTGATGCCTTTCCGGTAGGGATATATACACGAATAGCCTCTGCAATGCCTTTCCGATATAGCTTTACGTAGTAAACTCCTTGTGGTTTAACCACACTTAGCTTCAGTGGTGGTTTCTACTTATCTCGTTCTTTTCCAGAATTTCATTTACCCCACGTATTTGATCTAGCCGTTGATACCATAGTACTGCCTTATCAACGTCTGTAGTACCCTTACAGTTCACATCAAATTTTAAATCAATCGGCCATTTTTACATAGAGTACCTCCCTTGTGAGTGCGATTTTTTAATTTGAATTTGATTTTAAGACCTTTAAGCATCTGATGCTCATTACGTTGTGAGTGCGAGTGAAAGCTTAACGAACGCCCCAACCTTTAAAAGGATGACCAGGGTAGGGTAATAAACAGGCATTGAAAATAGAAACAAGCGAAGGAATATGTAAACGTATGAAATATTTTAATATTATGGAGAAGATTCCTGCAAATTATGTGATTCGGCACCCTTGGTTACTGACAACATTTAAGTTGAAGGCAAATGTATAATGTAGTTTATAATAAAAAAAAGTTTATACTCAAATACAAATGGGTGTGTTCCGTTTCTAAGACAATAGTATGTCCTTTTACTAATGTTTAATAGGTAAAGATGGGTTAATATCCCATCGTAATAATATAGGTAAAGATGAGTTAAGATACATGGGTTAATTGAAAAAGCTATATATATGTTGTTGCCCCATCTGTAAAATTATTGGCCCGTTCCTAAATCTAGTTCTGGCTACGAGCTTGATTTAATCTGAAATAAAATTAGTGTATATTAACAGTTCCCTTGTAATACATACTCGTGTAATGAAAATGTGTTCTAAATGAAAACAAAAAAACACACACACACACTGTGTCTATATCGAAATCTTTGTCAAACATTTTGCTCTCTATTACTCTGTTCATACATACTTCACATTATTGATAGAATTTCAATTTAAATAAACAAGATTTGTATGTGTGTGAGAGACAGATCTAATAAATACAGTCGCTGATATCTCCTTAACCGAAATCTTGGCGCACGTGACCAATTGAGGACTTTGCAGACGTATTAAAGGAGCAAATATAAAACAAATTTCAAACATTTTGCAATCACATCAGTTCTCAATTTAAAAATAATAATTATTATTATTTACAATTATTATTGTTATTAACATATTTGGTGAAATACATTCGTAGTAATGTTTGAAGTCTGACGATCTCACAACGGTCATGAATTGGTATCATGTTAGAGAACATCAAATATCTTAATCGATATGTCAAATTGTGTTAAACACAAAAGTGAATCTTGTATAGTACAAAGATGTACAAAAGCTTTTATATGACGAAGGATTGCTTTTGTAGCCTTCCGAAGCACACATACGTACTGTACTTTAATTGTAATTGTTCTATTCTCTCTCTTTCTCTCTGTATATATATATACAGAGAGAAAGAGAGAGAGATTATTTACCACACTATAATGTTCGATAATATTTCTAATTAGTCAATTTTCTTCATTCCAGGTTGACACCTCAGAATCCAGTGGCGGGCAACCAGCACTTGGCGGTAGCCCCCTCCGCCCCTATTGTGATGCCTGTGTTCCCCGTGAGGAACAGTTTGGCCCACAACGCAGCCTCCCCCTACTCTCCCTATTCACCCTCTCGCTTCCACATCGACAAGAGATGTCAGCACCGGTGCTCGTGGAAGTGCGTCAGCATCGCCCTCATCCTCCTCTCCGTTGCCCTCACCGCGATGCTGGCCTACTTCGGAGGTAAGTACGCACACGCGTTTTTCGTCAATGTCATTCATTTCCTTCAAGTGAAAGAATTTCCGCTTCTGTGTCAAAACTTCTACTTTCTTTGTAAATTGTGCTTTGCTGATGAGTTCTGATTTATTTTGAAGGGAAAATATTACCTTTTCATCTTTGGAAGTTTTTAAAACTAAGTTTCTTTGTGTTAATTAATAATATAACTTCTCGAATAAGTCTCTCTCATAGTCTATTTTAAATAATATTTGCTGTTGATCTGGCCAATATCTTTATGCGCATACTAGCGGAGCTTATTGTGAATAATTTTGTACATGATCGTCAACTCAAAACAAATTTTGTCATCGCCCATACAATTCATTTTATCATATCAAAGCAAATTGTAGTTTTATAAAGGTAATGACAAGCATTAATTTACATATTCCCTTCGGTGCTTTTTTGTCAATTATCTTACATATTATCTTGATTCGTCACTTTACGACTTCATCTTATGCAAGCACCTACCATAGGGAATTTCTACAGTTACTTTTTCAAACTCACATAACCAAAACATGTGTATAAAATCTAATGCTAACATTACGAAGATTCATATTTTATTGACAAGAAGAGATTTTTTCATTCATTCATTGCAGGGACAAACAGGAAAGAAATTCCGCGAATTGTAAGTTTTCTTTTACATTTAGTCATGTTTGGGGCTGAAATTGTGCAGATCCACCTTAATTAATGATATTTATCTTATTTAACATTGTAAATTAAGATGAAAATTCTACCACTGAGTTCCATCGAAATCAAAAATGTTTGGGTGTTAGCTGGATTCCTGATGGTTTGAACTTCGAACTTTCAGTTAGTTATTGATTGCAACTGATGAAAATATTATACCATTCTCTAAATTTCAACTGGTGTTACTCCCTCCACCCCCTATCATTGGTCGCCCTACTATACGTACCAAGAAAATTATCAAATTCTCACTCACTATCAAATGCATACAAACGAGTGGACCTCAACATAGAAACACCTTCGGGGATGTGAAAGGCTTGTAAAGGGGACGCAAGATTACGAGATAAAAAGCAGAGCACAGGAGACGTAGATTCTTGCAATTCGTGATAACCACTTTACTTCACTAATACCTAAAATTAATGAATCGGGATACAAGAGTTCGCAGGGTTTACCGAAAGGGACGGCAGGTAAAAAGGTTGGGGCCTATGAAAATAATAAGACGTTGCTTTTGTGAAGTACAATAATTGTAGATGGTTGCAGCATTGATCCAATACTTCATGCATATCATTTTTAGTGTTTGACTGACAAACTTTACTGTAAGACGTCCATTTTAATAATCAAACTTCTAACCTTAAGTTTCCAACTTCAGTTTAGAGAAAATTAAACTATTTTACCTTTTTCATAGTAGTACTGATATTTTTTCTGCCCAGATAGTGGTGAATTTTACATTCAAGTTTTTTTCTTTGCTTGAAATGTGTGCTGGACTACTACCTCAAATATACCCCGTTTCCATATGCAACCAACATCACTCTGCTGTTTAGCAGTGTTATCTAACTGTGTTGTAGAAAATATGACCCAGGTGGTTTGTATTACGGTGTAAGCATGATTACTCGTCCGTAAAGTCAAATTATATTTTATAGGTTACTGCAAGTTTTAGGCGTTCATTATTCAATTTTAATTATATTCTTTACATTGGCTATGATTGAGAAAT
The DNA here is from genome assembly GCA_022664845.1 of Lepisma saccharinum. Lineage (NCBI taxonomy): Eukaryota > Metazoa > Arthropoda > Insecta > Zygentoma > Lepismatidae > Lepisma > Lepisma saccharinum. Next base: position 21,646 of record JAGDQP010017906.1, on the reverse strand, counting down.
CAAATAATCTCACGGTATCCAGTTTGAAACCAACAAAATGTATATATGTCTTTCAAATCATAAATGCGTGCTTTAAACTCCAGAAACATAACATTACAAATATATATATTTTTTACTTGTACTTAGCTGTTACATTATCAAGTTATCCATCGAGCCCCCATGACCCAGTGGTTACGATCACTCACGTCGGATAAGCCGTGAAAAGTCAACTAGTGTGCGAATCCAGTGCACACTGGCCAATCTGACTGAGGCTACCAAGGTTTTGTCTGTGCTATCACGGAAAGGGCGAGATTGTTTATTTCATTATATGCCCTACCCGCTACATTTATGGCGTCAGCAAAAGCATGTGACGTTACCACTCAGGCATGTGATATGTTGATGGCACAATTGGCTGTGAATCTTTGTTACATAAAAAATAAACTTAAGAAAGAAGTGGTTTATCTTTATTTGTTTGTGAACAAAACCGAACATCATAATATCTTCGTTTTATATACGGTAGTAGGAAAATTGATTGATCATGTTCAGCAAAATAAAAATTTTGGGAACAAATATTAATATTAATGAACACCTAACTATTCATCTAATATGGACATACAGTAGGCTTACCGAGAATACGTTTATTTACTAACTACTCTTCAGTTATTTTTATTAGTATAAGAGATCAATTCAGTCTTTGGATTTAATACTCAATCTATTGTTTACTTGGTAGCTAATTACTAATTAGTACAAACAGATAATCACCATATTTGGTACACAAGCTGTCTATGGTATGACTTTGCGGCCTCAATCCCCGATCATGGTATCAAAGATACTTTATTAAAATATTGAAGTGAAAGAGAGAAAGAAATACGCACACCAATACGGGATGCTTTAACCATGGAGCCTTGTTGTGTTCTTAGTATTGTCATATCTGTATTTTATGATGATTACGCGGTAAATGTGTCAAGTTCATTTTGAACCAAACAATCACTGAAAATTTTCTGAATTTACTTCCACATGGGAGTTTCAGCATGGACTTCCACATTCGTGTGGTAGATTGGATTTTACTAGTAGCACCAGGACATATACTGTAGTTTTCTTTTGAGTTCCTTTGCTGGATTAGGTCAAAATGTACTTTATTTGCTTTGAGTGAGAATTTTGTTTTGGATGTATTTGTGAGGGACGTGTACAAACGAAACAAAATCCTAAAATTAGAGTTAATTATACAATCTCCTTTTGTGATTTTCTTTTTCAGAGCTATTTACATTCAAGATAAACTTTAAACTGATTTCACTTTACTAAAATGGACGGCAAACTTGAAATTGTTTGTCAGAATAATGCCGTTATCATTTGTGGCTGTTGCTATACAAACGTTGTAGCCTATGCGAAATTTAACTACTGAATGGGAAAATATAGCTAATGGGACCTATAGCTTATATGACCTCAAACCACTTGTGTCTCTGAGTAGAAATATTCGTCCTGAGCCGAAGTTTCCCAAACGTTTTAAATAAATTCAAATTCAAATACCAAGTTGAAATAGTGAATTGAAGCTTTACAAAATCCAGTTTCGTCGTAAATCACACTGTACGATGATGCCAAGGAATTATGTATTTTCTACCAACTGTTCTACCTTTCATATTTGGGGTTTATATGTTGAAGGCTGACACGGACATAAATAGTATTCCTTTCGTAACGAGAATGAATTTGTTTTGCCATTTCAAGCGTATGCTCTAATCTAGAACAAAGATAGGGGCTATCCATAAGATATAAGAAAACAAACACTTACCATCCCTTGATGTTCAACAGAATGGACAAGAGTATAAATAGAAAGAAAGATTCGACATCGCGTCAATAAAACCACTTATTAGCAATAGATATACATTGAGTCGGACGTACTTTCTGTATGGTATCCAGTGATTCTTCCAGACATTCGTTAATGTGGGGTGTCGTCCTGTAAATCGTAGAGCTCACACACCAACTTAAAGATTTTTACGTTTAGAAATCGATATAAACCCTGCAAATCTCTACTTACACCCCCTTACTTCGGCTATATACCCCTAAACCGAAAATTCTAGCAGAATACCCGATGTGATCGTTCCGAGTTTAACGACCGGTTCACTGACATAATGTTACAATAACGCAGATATTATACTAACAATGATTTGGTTAGGTTAGACAAATTCAAATTAACTATTTGGTTCTCACGATGGCGTGCGTTTTGCGGACCTGAATACTGATTGATATTTTAAATGCAAATGTTGTACCTGTTAGTACTATAAGTAGGTTAATACTTTTTGTCTCTTGATACACGTAAGACGCGTGTATATTTCTGGTTAGGTACAGGTAGGTTAGGTTACCAGTTTAATCTGGGGAAGCAACGAAATTCATTTTGGGAGATACGAGAATTGCGTGGTGTGACCGAAGAAAACCCTGGAGGAACGTCAGTCACGGTAGGCGGCCACTGGGATCATCCCCAGGATCTTCTGTTTGTTTAGCCAATGCTCTACCAACTGAGCTACGGCCGCTCACTTTCACGTCTTTCTGTTTCCATGTATGTTACTTTCATGTGTGTTAATCCGCCAGTTTTCAACATTGACAAATTGCCTCGGCAAACATATTTTATATTTACGGACAATGATTCTTGTAGATTAATTCTGATTCGTAGTTTTCCTTCCATGTTCGTGAAAACACGTGCTACTATCTATTCTCTTAAAATACATTGGTGTTATTTTCTGTATTCCTAAGTGTCAAATAACTAATTTATATACTTGACATTGTATGAACCCTTCAGGATGCTAGGAGCTAAGTTCGTCACATTGCTGATGATAACCCTCGGCGAGCACTATTTCGGGGTACGAAGTGGGAAGGTAGCAGCAAAGGTCTTACTTAAGGTAACACTCGATATTTGTATCCTGAAACTGAAGACAACCTTAGAAATCCTAAGTGAGAAAAGTATTAACAACTTGCTGACATATCCGCCCATTGGCGCATGATCAATAAAATATGTTGGCATCACTCACAGCTGGTATCGTTCTTAAAATTGTTTGCCAATACTGAACTGCAGTACAGAAAGTATATGTTCTAGTAGTCTACCTAAATGTCAAGTTTTGTGTAGATACGATCCACAATATTGGAACACTTTTAAGTATTAAATTTTAGAAATTGTTTGGCAAGAATAACATATCTACCTAGGTTAAATTGCAAGCCAACCAGAGTTAAACAAAACAAAAAGCAACTTTCTGCTCTACTTCTGAAAACAGATATAACCAAATTCTCTTCTCTTTTTTCTGTTTACAAGCAACACAAGAAAAAGAGTATTATATTAACGATGAGGTAACACAAGAAAAACATTATTATGTTGCAAAATTGAGTAAAGTTGGAATCATTTTAGCATTCAAATGAAAAGTTATCTTTTGATACAAGTTTACTTGAAATATGATAATGAACTATAGATTTAGACACAAATTAATACCTACATGCATTTTTACGCCAATCAAGACTTGCCACAGTTAATATTTCAGACGC
>JAGDQP010017906.1:0-14564 GCA_022664845.1 Lepisma saccharinum | reverse complement strand
ACGATAAGATCTAAGAAAGGAAAAATGCGAGGGAAAGTAATATTAACCGTGAAACAATTTCCTTGATGCATTACGATCACACACATACTTATTAATCTCTCAGCTGTCCAATCACTTGCATTTCGGAGCCAGGGCATCATTCTCATACCAGTACATTTTTTAAAAAAAAGCCGTGGCTTAACTGGGAATGGAAACCAGATCCAAAGACTGAAACTTCAACGAGTTAACCACTATACTACATCGGACTTGGTTCCCTACTCACTAAGATTGTATTATAATTGTATTTATCATCGTCAGAAGAAAGAAAAGTCATGCCATTGGCATGGCAGTCTTATTCACTACTCACTATTTTGTATGTTTAGAAGCTTTTGCAAGGTCACACTCAGTTAGACGTAACAGTACAAACAGTTTGGATGCTTGCTCTCAAATTTAACACTTTAGTCATTTCATGAAAAGAAGTTAATATTGTCGTGCTGACTAGCAGGAAAAGTATTCTGGTCTTGACTAGGACTCGAACTCATGTTACTTTCCATTTCTTTACATTAATTCCTATCTTTTAGAACTTAACTTGAATGGAATTTCTGCCTATGTCGTGGTTCTCTAAATGAGACTCAAGATTTCTTCCTCTAAATGGAGGAATATCCTGGATGTCATGTTTTGGCGCATATTTGTACTGTCATGTTGGTTGTCTCACAATAAGTCGTACAGTGGAGAAATACTCCTGGAGGCAAAATCTATTATATCTTACAACTCGAACCTCCATTTATTATTGTAAGTGACTGTACATATGAATTTTCAGAGAGGCTTTTGTTCAAGAGAACAGAGAACAATTGCATAACTTACTATAATATTGGAATACAAACTATGTTAGTTACTTTGCTGAATCTGTATAATTTGAAATATGGAGAAGGAGAAAAACAAACAGAACTTCAATTGAAAATGAACTGTATTGACACCATTCTCTCAAGATAGTCCGTTTAAAGGAGGCTAGAAACATTAAGAAAATGATTTGGGTACCACAAGTGAAGAGAATCAGCATACACAAGAAGTAATATAACATGAATGTGAAGTGAAATTTAGTTGCGCTTTCAAAGAATTCTAGAGAACATTTTAGCTACTGAAACCTTGAAATAAATCTTAAGGTGAAAATTGGGAATTGGCAGAGAATTTTATATAATTTGTATTTTGTAATAAAGTTGTGAATGTGATTAAAATAATTGAACGCAGTGTTTGTTTACAATATGAAAAGTATTATTCAGCTGTCACTTGTTTTGAATATACCGGTAAGTCATTACCATATGTGAAAGTCGATATTTATAATTTTATTCCGTCATGTGGTAGAAAAACGCTATTTTTATTAAACAATTGCATTTCCTAAGTCACATTTAGCGTAGATGCCAGTACATACCTTGCATCAAATTTGAATTGTTTGTTCGCTCATTTCAGCTGAAGTATCTTTGAAAACGCCTGTGATATTTTAAATTGCGTTACTTCCTGGTGCTGTCATTTATTTATGTGAGAAGTAGGAAAATAAATTACGTTATAATAAGATTAAAAGATGAAGAAATTCTCTTTCCCACGTACTTTCAAGCTTTAAAATAATGTTTCCTTTCCCTCAGAACGAGGTTGAACAATGCCTTTAGATGCATTTTCTATGAGAAATGCATCATCCTATGCTTAAATGGTTTTGTACTTCATAGACTTAAGAGAGACAATCAGATAATGCTGGTAGAAAAGCCGGATCAACAAGATTATTCTCTCCTTCCATCTTTTCTCCCTTCCTCTCCTTATAAATTCGAGCCTGTTGTAGCATATTCATAACAAAATCCTTTGTTAATCTTCTAAATTTCTGTATTCATGTTGAAGCGATTAATATATGCACTCTTCCTTTAACGTTGCCTTCTTATCTTTATTCTGTCTCTTCTCATTTCACTAACTTTGTGTATTCTTCATTTCTAATAAATAAATATAAACTTTGTGATAAAGAAATATCTTGCTGTGGTTACTTTCAATGTAAACCTTTTGCAGTTATGAAGTACAGTGAAGTACGTATATTTTAGTATTTGATGAATGGTCATGGAAGAAAGAAACGATTGAGAAGAAAAGAGATAAACTGTCTATAACAGCAAGTGTTTGAAAAATCGAACAAAGCTACTTAGTTTTAAAACTAAGCATAATATTGTCGAAATTCCCATTGAATATTTCCAATTCTAGTTGTCATATACTTTTCTACTTATCTGTGCAATAACATAGACAAAAAGGATAATATGTTAATTATTTAGGATCATGAAAAACTTCAGAAATAGTTTCCTTTTAATTTGACTGAAGTAATCATATCCCTTGAAATCAGATTTTAAAAGTGCTATTCACTAAATTAATCAAACAAAATTTAAAAAATATTACACTATGAAGATGATTTTGGCATGATGAAATAAAATGAAAGTGGAAAGAGTAATAAATAACTATTGTTTAAGTAGTATCAGAAACAAATGAGGTAAAATAACCTGTCTGTCGATTCATTGTTCATTATTCTTTTTAGGTATCATAAACACAAAGAGAAGCAACATCTGATCCTCTTTATTAGACTTTCAAGCTCTCAATCATTCGTTCTGTACATTACAACCAAATAGGTAAAGCGGGAAGGAGTATAATGTTTTACTTGAAACCTCTAATAATAGCGAACTCCTTAGGAATATGGATTCTTTGCGATCCATTTGAGTTCAAGTGAGAGGAAAAGAAAAACATTCAAGAAACGTTTACTTGATTTTGTCAAAATCACAATTAATCAGGCATAGAAAATTGGGTACGTGGATATATGACTACTATAAAATATGTTACTATCTGGCATATTTTTCCCAATTTACGTTTTGAGTTTTCACTTTTCTTTCGGATGAAGGAGGTTTAAATGTTCCTCTTGTATTATAACAGTAATGGAAGCTAAATTGTTCATATCAAGTATGCCAAGACTACGACGATCTAGGTCACACATCATTCCCAGCGTAAGAGGTTTTAATCTCATTCTTATCTAAGAATCTCCCCAATCACTCCCCTGACTAAAGTGGTCTTTAGCTTTCCACTCAATTTAACTAAATTTAGAAGTCTCACCTGTTCTAATTTCTATATTTGTTCTATTGTTTCTGTATGCACTTGCGAATTAGTTGAAGTTATGGTAGAATGTAGAATATCAATTATGAAAGAATTGCAGCATCTATACAGTTGCAAACGTTTTAGATTAAATCCACAATCTCATCGCAACCAGTTCTGTGCGCTCACCGCTATAATACTGGACCTTTTCTAGAAATTTTGGTTTGTAATACATCTTAGAAAATTTGAATTTGTATTTATTTTATGGCCTTTAAACAACTTGAGGGATCTGATTTCAAATCACCAATTATCTGTTGTGGTTTGGATGGAGAAAGATTCATAGAAGTCCAAGCTCAATTTTTCGACTTCAAGATTTTATTCAGTGTTATAGTCGCAGAAGTTATTTGTTTTGATTTTTGTTTTATTCGATTGGTTTCATATAAACTGCATTCGTCCCAAGATTATCTTGATATCTTAAGGCAATGATTAAACACCTAGTTTTGAACTGGCAAAATTGTCTCTGTTAGACTGAATTTTGCATTTCTCACGTTCCTCATCCTTACACTGTAGAAACAGTACCTTTGTTTAATCATTACGCTGTAGAAACAGTACACTGTAGAAACAGTACCTTGTGGGTACGAAATTCCAATTTGGTAACCACAATTTTTTAGAGGCGGTGGCGAACCCAGGGCTGGGTTTAGAGCCTTTCCACGAGCCATTCGATAAAACTAACCAGTTGTAGTTCAATATCTCCAGGCCTTTGGTACTGACCCGAAGAAAATTAATCTAATAAATACATTGTATGAAAGCAATCACAAAACTATTATTATTTAATTAATGTGTAACAGGAAATGGGTTTGAAGTTACAACATTTTATTAAGTTTAGTAGTTTGATTATCAGCACTACTATTTCTCTGCTCAAGTTCATAAGGTTTCATTTAAAACAACGTATTGTTCGGAAAAAAGAAATATGCTACTAATATTGTATTTTCATGTAGCTATAATTTTCTTCATATTTTATCTTAAACGATTAGCCATTTTCTCTTTCTGGAAATTTCCGATCATCTATTAAACTTGCGCAATGTATGGATTCTGTATTACCTTCATGGAGCAGTTTCTCCGTTAATGAATGATTACGATCCGCAGAACGCGTCCAAAGTTCACCGATAATGCAATCTTCAACACAGTCATGCGGCTAATGTGAATTTACGTGTGTTCTGGTTTGGCAGAGCGGAGGGCTACGAGACCGTGGTAAATCAGTTAAACACTCCAGACCACTGGGAAAACAATTACGCTATTTATTTGCTGTCGTTCGAGACAAAGTTTGCAAATGAGTGGGTAACCTCTAAACCAACAGTTTGTGCGAAACTTATATGTTAGGGGAGCTTTAAAATTTCTACCACTTCGGGGAATTTCTTTTGTCACGTTCTGAAGATGCGCGGAAGGAGACGATGAGCTGGATGAAGAATACGATAAACAGATTTCTTTACACTATGTGATAAGTGTTTTAAATCGTTTCAAAATCATGATCCATATTTTTAAATATCTAAACGATAATTATAGTGCATTAATAAATAATTGCAAAATTGTTGCTTGACTTACATTACATTCCTTTGGGAGATCATAATTCCTGTTATATCTTCTCAAATGTTTTATTGTCTTTTGTACAACATAAATACCATATCGTGTATAATATCCTAGTTTATATTTATATCCTTAACACTTAGTTTTGCTTTCTTGTTTCTTAGGCTCATTCTTGCTTAGGACAGTTTAATGACGCAAAAGATGTTTAAAAGATTTGTTAAAACTTTCCAAGTAATAATTAACTATGAAACCAAGCCAATAAGTCTAACAAATCGGAATTGATGGAAGTTATGTTCCCCGAAAAAATTCGACTTGTTTCAAATATACCATCTCGACTTTATTTATTAACATAGTTTTGCCAACATGTTTCGTCTTGGCGAGAAAGTTTCATCTCTACATTTTTTTAAAAAACTTATTTTCTTTTATTCTTTTGAGGACCGCCTCGGTAATATTATCTATTGCCTTTAAAGAGCTATTCGTAAGGGTTATTTGTTATCGTGTTTTTTTCTTTTGTACAGTTGACGAAAGTATAATGCAAAATTCATAGTTTATACAGCTCAACTTAATTTTTTTTGTATACTTTCTCCTGTTTCAGAAAGCGAAAATCTGGTCATATCTCCCTTTTCATCGTAGACGTAGTTTTCAGTGATTTGTTAAAGTTACGATTAAGGTTAGGGCAACCATTGTCAAACTTCTTCTTGGCAATGAAGTAGGCACGTTCTCCGTTCATTTGCAGCCAGCAACTGAGTCAAAGGAATTCGACAAGAAATATGCTGTAGTATATTACCGGCTGAATTATCATTTAATTGTGATTGTTTGATTGGTAAGGATAAAACTTCTTCCCGATAGGTTGTCGAAAATTAGACACTACGTACAAATCGTGGAAAGAATCAAACAAAAATTACGCATTTATGGTAACCATTCATAAGTCAACCTTCTGAGGCGTGAAACTTAAAGCCTTGAGGAGAAAGCTCCAGAAAAGCAAAGAGTTGACTAAAATGAACTTGAAGCATTCGCATCCAGTATTAATCAAACAGATCTTTCTAACATATTTAATGCACAGTATAACGAATTGATAGAAATGGGCATGATACTAGCAGCATATGTGTTAATAAGAACAAAACTGATAGTCGAACTTTAGGAGTGGAGACCGGCAGTGATCGTGCGCGCTCAATATAAGTTGATCAGTCAGATTACTCCCGTTATCCCTTGTCGCGGAGAGAAATGAGTCTCTGGCTTAAATGAGGAACATATTGTTTGTACCTGTCTCCTTGGCGATTCGTATAATTTTCTTTTCTGAGTACAAAGCAGTATAAACAGAATTTATTTTAATGTACAGAAACCATCTTCCATAACTTTAGTTTCAAGTTCCCTCAGTGCTTATAGAATGGTATTTATTAAATTTCGAGTTCTATAAATATAGGAAGAATAGAGCAGTTTTTTCTTAGATTTGAGTCAAACAACAGACATGTGCCCATAAATCCATTCCCATGTTAGTTTTGAATGCTGGTTGCATGCTACGGTATATCACAGAGGAGTAGCCTGCATTCATAAACAGCTACGCATCTCTTTCTGGCTTCGAAGAAGTTTCTTTTCTCGCTGCTAAATACCTCTGAACTCAATATCTTATTTTCTTAAAAATCAGTGTAAACTGAAGTTGTGTGGTTGGTTAAGAATTTGCTGTTAGCTGAAATATAGCAGTACGAACCAATAATAAACTTGAATTTATCAAGATGTTTAAGAAAATTAGCTATTGTCCTAAAATACATCTAGCGGCGAGATAAGAAACTTCTTCGGAACAATAAAGCAATGTGTAATCATTTCTGAGTGCAAGCTACTTGTCTGTATGGTTCTCTGTGGTAATACTTCATGTCTTTAAAAAAAAAGTTATCAACGGTCGTATCTTTCAATGAAATGATTGTCCACGTTATTCACATGCGAACTTTAGTATTTCTTCAAATACTCATTGATTTCGGAAGCTAAAGCAAATTTTAAACTGTCAATGAGATCAATTTCTGTATTTACAATATTTACCAGGAAATTTACACAGTAGAGGACAAGGAAAAGTTTCCGTCCACAAAGTTAATTTGATAACAGATTGTTTTCTTAAGAAACCTTTCAAATGAGTTTTGGGGTAATATCCCGCCTTTGACAGGTGGTTAAACCCTTTAGAAATTTTGCCTGTATAAACTCAATCGAAATATTATACGAGCGGATTTTGTACCTCCGTCCTCCACGGGACGTAAATTAGCTTCTCGTAATATGATATAACAAAATTCAGAACTTAGTAGGATTTACATATAAAATGCAAATTTTAGAGATAACACTGCGCATAGATTAATAATATGGTTTATTTTGCTATTATTTACAATATTTAAGCTGGATCTTCTTTGGCGGGGAAAAGAGGTAAAAAAGATGACTAACGTATCGACGAAGTCCCTAATAAACCATTTGCAACACTTGACAAACAAATTAAACTCATGAAATTGAACTACGTTAAGGCCGTGTGCCAGACTCGAACCTATGCCCACAACATTACGAATGCAGAGCGCAACCTCTCACAATGAACAGAGAAATATCGTTGACGAAGACTAACAATATCGAAGACTAGATCAGTTTTTTTAGTAATTCCTTCCGACATCACTCATTTGACGTCACGGGGCGTCTATTTAGTCTTGCCGTCCTTCAATTTGTTGACACATGAATACAATGTGTTCTGCGCATCAGAGGCGGCACTACGACACACTTCATATATCAACCAATTCCCGGACCTTGTGACACACCAGACACTTCTTTGTATTCAGTGTTATTTGAAGACATGATTTCACTAGATAAGCATTACTAGCGTAGATAAAGTGAAGATTTATAAAAAAAAATATTAATTCCCCAACAAATATAAAAATACAGATCGCGTAAAGTGTTGCTCAAAATTGAACGAAATGTTCAGTGATCAGTACAAACAACAAGGGTACTCACATATGGCTTAATTACTCTATCTTCTTGCCCTCTATATCAACGCACTTATAAAGAATAATACTGAAAACGTTAAGTCCCAACAGATAGAGACTTCCAAAATCAGAAACCGAAGAGGGTCTTCAAATTAATGTTGCTAGGACCATGTCCCTGATGCCGATGATTTTTCCACTCCCGTGTCCCGATATATCAAACCTCCCAAAAATCCTGATTGGAAAGATCCACTTCCCGAAGGGATGACTAAAAAACTAACGGGCTCGTCTTTTCTACCTCTGCAGCATTGGACTCAACTGCCTGACCTCTTATCTCTCGATGCAGCAGTTGCACCTAGCTGTAGAGAAAAAGCGGTACATACACAAATAACAAAGGACTATAATTCCAATGTACCGTTGCTCAGAGAACTTTCCATCCGAACTCTTGCACCTAACACCGACTTGCAACTAAAATTGCTTCTAACAGAGTCCATATTCACTTACCATTGGAATTCAATGTAAAATATTAATTCACTTATTTCCAGCATTAAATCTGATTTTTCACATCGAAGAATCCACTGAAATAGTAATATAAACAATATTTCCTCATTACATCAAATTACCAAATATAATATTCAATCCCACGGTACTTAGAAACACAGTAGATGCCACGCGCAGATCAGCTAGTCACGCCGCGTCATCTGTTGTACAAATGTACGGGCGGGAAACAAACGACAAGCAGGTTTATGCTTTGACTTCACGGAGTTCTGGGTCTTAATATTAACAAACAAAATAATAAAATCACTACGGACCAATACAGTCAATAGATCCTAGTGAGAAAATGACACAAACATTAAAGGTAATTAAAACTTAGCTATGATGCTGTTTTCTTCATTTTATTCTTCTGTCTTTGGCCGTCACCTACTCCTTACTGCTTGCTTTTTAAACTCGATCTGTTGTTCAGACTTTTCATCCTAATGACACTTCTTGTCCGAGCGTAACAACAAGAGGGAACACAGACACAAGGAGATTTCGAACTGCTGGAGCACATTAGAACATCGTTTTAATTCTTGGCCATGAAATTCATTGAACTTCAATTCCAGTTGTCTCACGGTGCAGGACCGCTGTTCTGTTGGTTTAATTATATGTCCACGAGATATAACTTCTAACCAATCGTTATACGCAGAGTCAGGAAGTTCAGCTGTAGGTATGCCGTAAGCCGACCAGTCTTTTTTTGATTTTTTTTTTTTTTCGCGAGCGGAACACAATATAGCCCGCTAACTTATCCAATAACTCTGATTCTTCTTTGTAAAGTTGGTCCGAGGACAAATTTAAATATTGCATCGTTTCCTGAGGTCTAATTACTTTTTCAAAGTAGTCAAATTACAAACCGTCAGAGATTCAAGATAAGGAAAAAATATTTCTGACATGTCTGAACATTTTCGTTAGTAGACGCACTTACACGTGTACTAATGATGTACTGCGAGTTTCACAGTCGGAAATTTCATTGTCGTCGATGTTTGTCAGTTGAGCTGTAATGCCTGTTGCCTGTCCTATTAAAAGAGCTCTAATCCGACGAATTACATCTACTGGTGTAGGGTGGTCATAACCTACCTAACCCACGAACTTTAGAAAAGAAACTCTCTAGAACACCTTGGTTTAACTTTGATGTCAGGAGAACGGAATAACCGTCTTGCTGCAGTTCTTCGTAAAGCCCTCGAACTCTGGATATAGATATTAGAAATCCCTTCTGGAAAGGTAGGAGAGATTTCTTGCCACAAACACGCATGGACTTGCACATCTCATATATTTCCTCCAAGCTTCGAATTTGATTTTCCAAATCCATACCAGCAGCACTTTTCAAAGAAGTTCTCTTATCAATTGGTTGACGAGAATTTAAGACATCGAGCCCACTGTTGATGCATTGGATGAATTGAGAAACATGTTTTTCTTCCGGAAAAATGATGTTCTAATGCTGTAGATACTGAGATTGAGAGGAGTTTGGCTACTTTTCTTACATTCTGCCTCTCCATTTCTACTACAGTTAGATGTCTATTTCGGACTTTAAATGTATATTGATGATCTCTTCTATTGTTGTCCAGCAGTTTCTGAACGGTATATTTCGTGACAGTTTCACCATTAGGTAATTGAATTCCACTGTCAAGGAGGGGATTTCGCAGCAATTTAAGTGCATGTGGTATATCACAAAATGCCCACACGTTTCTCTGCTGGTTACAGGGATTCTTGAAGAACGTCTTCTGCGCTGATATTTCCAGCTATACTTTCTATTGCACGGTGTTATATCGTAGACGAATCCTCGTACCTTGAAGCCAAGTTTCTCTAATCTATGAATAGCATTTTGAAGAATGGCAGGGGTTTTTGGACAATCAAAGTCGAAAAATATAGGCTGTTTCCATTTGCCTTCAAGTGAACGTACCATCATAACCTGAACATAATTGTATGGGCCCTTGAAACAGTCACTCGTATTGTCATAAGAAATATTTCTCTGCACTTTCGTTACGTCGAAACTTAGAATTAAATCTCGTTCCATGCTATTCATGTTAAGTACGTTATGTTTGAGAATTTCGAAACTAAAAGGGATGAATCCAACTGGACATTTTAGGCAGGAAAGCCGTCTTTGCAAAGTTCGTGGGGAGGGCAATGGATATTGCAGCTGCCTAATAAAATCATAAGCCTTACGCGACAATGCTCGTAACGTAATAACTATTGCATTTCTTTTACGCCCCATATAACATTCTTACCACCCAAAGCTGCTGACTTTTGATGGAGTGAAAATAGATAGTAACTTTCTTTTCTCATGCTCGTATATCTCAACTCGACCCTGCAATAGCAGATTTTATTTTTCAAGTTTGCTTCTAACTCCTCAATATGTTTCACTAATTTTTCATCTTCCGCCTTAAGCAATTTGCTTTCCAAAATGAAGCTATCGTTGCACGCGCTGAAAATTTCTGTTGTGAGCTCTTCACTAATTTGGTTAATTTCGTTTTTATTTTCTTGACACATGACAGGGTCTGAATTTAATACGTTTTGCAACATTTTCTTGTTATTCCGTTTCTCTATTCGCAATGCACGAGCTGTTTCTTGACAAGCATTTCGCATTTTCAGGTGAGGTTCAGCACAGTCCCCGTAACAGTAATTTTGGTTGCAGATTAAGAAGTTCAGCCTTAAGATCGCGTTCATAATCAGTTTTCTTGAAATGTTCATAACAAACGCGAGCATTTTCCTCTATGAAAATGTTAAGTGAAATTTGAACCGTAAGAACGTAATAATTTTGCAGCATACTTAAGTTCACTGTTTTAAACAAAAAGCCAATGTTATCGCTGTGTGGCTATTTTGTAATTTCATTGCTTTTACTTTCCTTTAGTTGCTTTTATGTCTGTTTGATGATGTTGATTGTTGTCAAAACTTGTTCAAGTAAATATGGTTTGCCGTGGTATTTAATCGGTAGTAAGGATGCTTAAATCAGCGTTTTGGAATTCTGTGGAACAGATAAAACTGCAGTATTCTGTATGAGACTTTTGATGTTGAGCAGGGTTTGAAATCAGATGAGATCTTATTACTACGAAAATGTAAACAAGCAAATGGTGTTCACATATGTATTAAAGTTGAATCGAGCAATGATAATGTTGATATGCAAAACAAACAAGTAATTTCATTCCATGTTTTGCTTGATGAGTTATTATGTGATAGCTATTAAGATTGAATGAGTTTCGTATTTACGCCACAGGGATTTTCAGAGATATTGTGAAGGTTCTTTCATGCTACAATACGTTAGTTCAAACATTCGAAATCACGTAGCATTTACTCGGCTAAGTAACTATTTGCGGGCCAAAGTAAAGAATGCGTGCAACACATTTCTTTCAAACAAGTACCCAATAACAAAGATAACAGAAAACATCTTTTCTCTTACATAAATATACCCAACGTTTTCTGCGTTCGTTTTTTTAGGAAATTATGAATTATAATGAATAACATTATAATGTTATTAATTCCATATTTCCTAGTTGTGTTGGAACAAGTGGCCACTGCACATACAAAAGACATTTTGCCTCCAATAGTTCTAACAGGAAGAAATTAATAGCCTCGTCTATTACTTTCACTACTATAGTTACTTATTCGGAAAAGAAAAATTAGAACATAAATAGAAAATAAATTGACACGCACAGCCAGAAGAAGATAAGAGTACCTATCTACACGTTCAATATTTTGCTGACACCTTTTGTAACACACACACAAGCAAACAGAAACACACAAAAGTACCCCTGAGAACAAAAAAAAAAACACCGATTACGTTCCACTGATAGAATAGTAACAACGGGTTAACTGCGCTTACAACCAGGAAGGACCTGTCTTTCTCGACCCGCTCGCGCCAAATTTTGTACAACGGGTGACGTCACGGAAAGCAGAATCCTTTGTGCATCGAGTGGTGGCATATACCGTGTTCTAAGTACCGTGATTCAATCCATGAAACATCATTCTAATCAATTCATTAAATATTCAACATATCAAATTCTTATCACTAGTACACTTGCATATAAACACCTTATTATATATGTATATTTAGAAAGAATAGTTGGAAGGTCGAGCTTATAGAAACGGCGGGGGGGAGGAGAAAGAAATGAAAGCACTAAATTAATTTGCATATACACTTATTTACATAGATTAAATTAACATTTTTATATGCAGATTTCTTGATTATTTACATTGAAAAACTGAGCCGTATCAAATGTAATACTCTCTGATCGGAACCAAATTTTGTATATGGATAGGGATTGAACCTAACAATTTTATAGGTGTTGCCGTGCAGTTGGTAAAACATCAAAAGATCAGTTACTAGGATTCTTACATACAATTTGTAAGGAGAGTTCCGTTGCCTGCTTATTCCATTTAAGAAAACTTGTCTTGCATGCATAGAAAAAAAAACTTGGAAGATGTTGGATTCGAAGTTATGTCAAGATGTTCTACATTAGAGAGGTGTGCGTTTTACTATGGCACCTAATGCCTTCATATTTATTTATTCTAAATGACCAATAGAAAATCTGTGTACTGACTAAATATCAGATTCTATTGCTAACACAGTACTGCTGTATTTCTTTACTACTATACAATGATCATTCAGTGTTAACCAATATTTTTTGGGATAAGCAAAATGAGTAAATGAAACAGAATGAAACTACCATTGGATGTACCATAGTCCCTTGTGGGTATCGCGCGGCCGACATGATGTAAATGGCGAATGCGCAACAGTGTAAACAAACGTATTTGTTACTATAAATGTTTTTGGCTCCAGCTATATTAATTTACACATAGTAAATTCAAATTGTTTACAATAAGAGTGCACCCAGACAGAGGGACCAGGTGGTTTGAATTGTCGTTGTTTGGAAACTAAGCCAAGCGTCAAATTCTTTTTCCTCTAAATTGTTTGGACTATGAACATTATTCATAGTAAATTCGCATTAACTTTATTAGGAGCAGCAAATGATAAACTACGCACTGTTGATATTTAGTCCACAAAACGTACAATGTTATTATCTGCACTCCATGTTGGAAATTTTCCCCTTCTTGATATTCGTAAGAACCAGTTTCATAAATATATGATTTTTATGTATTGGAAAATTTTGAGTACTTAACATTCATCACAGATATCAATAGCAGTAAGACAGGTGTGGTGCTTGTTATTGAAGGAAATTGTTAGGATCTAAAGTCGGGACCTACAGTCTTGTTAAAGTGGGCTCCGAACGGATTCGGAATTGAACCTGGCACATGCGGTAGTTTAATTGTAAGTCGGAAGAAATCCAACTGTGATGTGTCAATCCTCATACCCTATGTCTCTTTTTTTTAAAGACTTTTCTATAATTCACAATGGTTCGTGGTGTCCTAAAATCTTGCAACAATAATTTAACTAATTTCCCAACGTCATACAATGATTAAATTTTGTACAGCGATGTAAGTCGGGTGACAATACAATATTCCATGTTACTTTCATATAACATTTATATATTTTAAAAGCATATTTTAATATTTTTTAAATGTGGACTTCTTTATCCTAAAATAAATACTAGCCTGCGGCGATATTGTATTCTACTGCTTGCAGAATACTTTAGCATTTGGGTCACAAAACATTAGTTTCATAAACAGTATCCGAACACCGAAATAACTAAAAAAAAAAAATATTTTTAAATACATACTTTTCTTGAACAATTCGTACTAAAGAGTAAAAACATTATTTCAGTTTAGCATTGCGACACTACCATTAGCTCAAAAATCTTTAAATTTGACTCTATTGTTGCACATTTCAATGTATGCACATTGTGAGATTTCACAATTGATGTTTTAAATGACACCAGCAAATTCGTACGTTAAAAGAATCTACCTAGATAAGCTAGAATGAATTTTGAATTCAAATTCTTAATCATGTTTATTCACGATAGGGTAAATTTTTATGGTAGATCTTATTAGAAAAAGAATAATATTCTTTATGGGGTGAAAGAAAATATAATAGCTGGGTGTTTACGTATTGCTTTCCCTAGAGAGCATAACTACCCGATTACCGTATTTTCTATTCTTGCAAATGGATATGAATATGGCTAGTCATCGTTCAAGATTGAAATTACTGCAAGTGCGTATGTTCCTAGTCTATAAATATACATTTGTGTAGTACGTAATTGGACAAACCTTTCTGTTAGCTCTTACATTCGTATTTTACTTGACACCATACACTAAATACTATATACTGTACTTATGATTAAACAAAAGGAACATGTGAGTACGGATAATTCGCAAACCAAATTATCCATTCACTGATAATCAGGAGTTTCCTGTACTGCTGTTTGCAAGAATAAAGGGACGGTCGAAATGTTTTGGAAATTGTTAACGCATAAATTTATGTTGGATGACTTAATTCGAGGCAAGATTGGATCTAGTCTGAAA
>JAGDQP010017905.1:20255-35209 GCA_022664845.1 Lepisma saccharinum | reverse complement strand
TATATATATATATATATATATATATATATATATATATATATATATATTAGGGAAAGAGAAACACAATTCCGTTTCCTTATATTATAGGACAGAACTGTTTTCTTTTTTATTTAACATTATAGTGAAGCACTCATAAACATCTATAGATCATGTATTGCTATGTCGCGTTGCACTCGCAACCATTGTGTAGACTTCAAATCTTGAACTTTCTGATAAACTCTAAGACGAATACGGTGAAGAGAAGTGCTTCGAGTCCCAATTCGTACCTTGATTTTGGGAAGAAGGGTGTGTCGCAATGTATTGCAGATAGTACCAATCGATCGGGCTGAGTTTCAGCCATAGAGGTAGCAAATTTCGTACACATCGATCCCGAAATAACAGTGCTACGGGTGTCTTAGTGGTCATCCTGTACCAGGAGGTATCCCATTGACAAGGCGATGCCGGTTCAGTGGCGGGCCGAAAGCAGTATAGCAGCGGCTCAGTAACAAACTGAGAGCGATCTGGTCGTTTTTTTTAATTCGGACGCGCTAACATTCTTTTACACAGTAATAACAAAGTGTCGCTTCAATATAGTACACGAAGAGAGCAATTGGTAGCTGTTGAAAGTAGATGAGATAGTAGCAAATTGGTAACTACTAGTATACGTACAACACTAACATTCATTGGAATCGCTAACCATATATATATTTGTTTGTCTTTACACTTCCTACACTTTTGTACACTTCTTTCTCATGTCTGAAGTATCGATAAACAAAAACATTAATAGATTACAGATCCGTTTGCAGATATTTCGTTTACACCAATCTTCTTTGAGGCAGTAATAGCACAGTAGAGCTTGATTGTTGGTCTCTTTCACAGGAAGAGAGCAGTTGGTAGCTGTTGATTGTAGGTGTAATGGTAATATGCACGTATTAATCAAACCCAAATTTAGGGGCAGGACCACAAAACGTTGCTTTTAGGAACTCCTGTTACTTCTGCTATAGAATCTGTTTTTGTTTTTTTGTTCTTTTAATTTTGTCACATTAGTTCCTGGGTTATAGGCGTTTACCTTTTATTTAAGAGCAGTTTTTGCACGGAACCCATATGATTATATGAGACCATATAACCCTCTAACACTCGTTCCAACCTAGGTTTCGGGAATTTTTCTGTAAATTGTGTATCAAACCTTCTTGGTCCTTAATCAATTCACTGACAAAGACATACTGCTCTGTTTTGTATCGTTTTCTCTATTCCGGGGGTCCAACGAGACATCCTTCACTGAGCGCTTTTGTTTTTAACTAGTTGTCGGATTGCTCGACATTTTGTTATGTTTACATTACGATGACATGAAAGCACGATACAAAACTTTGATGTAGGCCTACGTCAATAAAATATTCTGTTATATCGGTAAAAATTTGTTATTTTATATGAACAAATCTAATAACTTTTAACTTTTGTTTATCATGATTCAATCCTATATAAGCGATTAGATACAAATTCTCTAGCAGTTCCCAGTACTGTATATCATAGAAATTAAAGAACTGTAGCTGCTTCCATAAATTTTAATTTCCCGTAAAGTGGAGCATATAAAGTATAATAGAGCCCAGCCACGTGGGGGATCTTTACCCTTTGAATCTGCCAAGACCTAGATCGGAACTGTTGCTATCTGTCTAATACAAAACACAAGGTCGGTCGTTCACTGATCAGTTCATTTTTTAGTTTTGGTTGGACCGATCATTCACTGGTATCTATTCATTCACTGGTCAGTTCACCTATTATGAGTTAATCATATTTATAGAGCACTGATAACCTGATATATGGGTTTATTTAAAAATTAAATGTAGTCATTCACTGGGAGTGGTCATTCACTAGTCAGTTCAACTGAAGTGGCAAGTGAAGTGGCTTTTGACATGGCAACTGACAAGTATATAATTCAAATAATCAATGTTGGTATCTAAAAATTAAAAAAAATAAGAACGGTACTGGGCTATAATATGTGTACTATTCCGGAACTTGTCTGGTGTAAGATTTGAAGCCTATGCATTCCCTTATGATTCCCAATGCAGTGTAATGCAATAGATGCTTAGCCTTTTCAGATCACATACTTTTGTGAGGGTTTATTTACAATGCTTTAAGTATAGCCTTTGCTGCTTGGAATGTCTTAGGCGCGGTCTCGTAAGATTGTGAGTTTATGTTTTGGTGCTTGGGACGATTTTGGTCCGGTCTAACACGATTGTGTGGGTACGCTTAGGAGGATTTGGGCTCGGTGTCGCATGATCTCGAAGGGAGCTAGATTTTGGTTCAATCGGAAACGAACCGTAAATGGAAATTTGTATTTGTGATAAAATAAGGCCATCGCTATGCGAAAATAGTTATGTTTAGTAAATGCTCATTTCCATTCTTTGTGGACTGAACAGTAAATGGTAATTTGCCTCCGAAATGAGCAGCAAACGGTAAAATATATTATAAGGAAACCGTATTTGTAGAGTTGTGCTAACCTGATATTTACGTTTATGAAATGTCGAACCTTTGAGGTCATTTCGTACTCATAATTCTCGATTTTCACTACAGCAGCGGTTTTCCAGCTCCGCTAATATTATGATACTGCGAAGCTGTGATGACTTGTTATTAGGTTTTTCTGTATTGTCAACACAATATTGAATTTATAGCTAGAAATGGTAGTCTGAGCGGTAGCGTGCTTCTACGACGATACTTTCTGGAAATGCAGCAAATACAATGATTGTAAATTGTATCCGACCATTCATATATGTAGGAGCTGAAATCGGATCACCTTCGGTGACTTTGCTTGACCCTAACATAGGTCAGGATCTATAATTTGAGCCGACTTGCGAGGTCTGGGAAACATAATTAACTTCTAATTTCGTCGTCGCATTTTTGCACTCTTGTGGTAACATCTCCGGTCCTGTCATCTCTGAACGAAACACTGTTCACACGAAAGCAAATAAATCATGAGTCTGTTTTTTCCCGGGTGACTGATGACCCGCCCCAAGTCTTGATACGATCGGTGCCATGTTTGAGCTCTGATCTCTGGTGGCTTAAAATTTCGTATGTCCGTCAACACTGATTCGAAGTCTTTTGCATTTCTACGGTAATATCTTATATTTACAATAATAATTAAAATACAGTATACACAATTTGTAACGATAAATGATAATAGCCGAGAGGCTCTCGCTTATTTCCTAGAGCGTTTGCTTAGGACTCGAAATATACTGGGAAAAATCCTTGTGTCCGCCGATTCCGATTGAAGGTTTTGTCAGGATTATGTCCTCAGTCATATCCGACAAATGCCGACGGTACATTTAATTCATGCTCAACATCCTATCCCCTACCCTATTCCATCGTGAACCAAGGTTGCATACAGGCTATAGAAAAACCTACTTTTAAGATAAATTAAGGAAGAAGCACACAAAATATCAATTGTTCTCAAATAATTTTCTTACATTTTGTCTACTGGCAATCGCAACTACTGAAACAGATGTTCAATGTAAATTCTGAATTTCGATTTGTCTCGGCCTAGCCTAGTGCATACATAATCAAATACTAAGAAATATATTAAAAGCACGTTGCTCTATGTGCCACCAGGAAATAAAAGGTGAGTATTGGTAACTGATGCCGTAGGTGGTAGCCTAAAATAACCAAGTCATCTAGAAAGTGCCGAATATCCTTAGGGAATACAAAATTTCAACTTAAATATAAAAATAAGACTGAAAAGCCGGATAAATATTTGCAAAGAAAAGGGCAAGTGAAATAATCCAAAGCACGGGACAAGGATGTCAAACCTCACCTTCAAGGAAAAAACCTTGAGATTTGGCTGGCAATTTCCGCGAAAATGCGGAATAACCCAAGAAATGCTTAACGTCTAGAAGAAAATAATTAATCGAACAATGAAAATCAGTATGCGATAATTAACAAATTAAACTTAATAAATACAGTAATTTTATGCGGAAATACCGTCAATTAGTATTAAGAAAAACACAAGTGGTCATTGAAGAATGAAGCAAGCAAATATTGCAGGAAGAGAGAAATGATGAATCAAAAGTGAAAACGTGAAACAAACCAATTGCGCAATGTAGATCGTAAGACATAATGTAGCTGAACACAGATAACAACAATGTTTCGAAACACGCCAGTATCCAAACGAACATGAAACACAGACAGAGACTTCCCAAAGAAGATAAAACAGAAGTAGAATAGATGTAGAATGGACACGGCTCTTCTAGCTGAAGAACTAAATTTTGAAAATACTGTAGCCATTGCAAATTAGGCGCAAATATTCTACTGTAAAGGTATAGAAGAAATAATGTTTGAAAAGCAATAAAGCAAATACAAACATTTCCACAAACTTAATAAGACCAGGGCTGTAAATTGCATTTGAAATAATAACGGGTTTGTACAAATCATGTATGTTTCATGCCAAAAGTTAATCGAGTATTTACCTTACAGACTGACAAGAGTAAGTAATCACACAGAAATAACTAACTAAACGCGCATACTCCAAATACTAAAATTCCAAACTTTCGGAAGTGGATAGGTTCACGGGTTGGACATCCCTACAGACTATGATGAAGAAAATTCATAATAGTTTTCACCGAACTAGTGTTACCGCATGGTAATTTATGTAGGCCTCTTTCTGAGTCATACATGTCAACGAACTACAAATAAATTCATATAACATACTAAAAAAGAGATTCCTGTATTCTTCCTAAACTGTGCGTACGTCTCTCTCTCCCCCCCCTCTCTCTCTCTCTCTCTGACATTAAGCTCAGAAACAGGAGTTTCTGATTACGGCATTAGAGCGTGCTACTTGCCCAATCATGCTACTCTGGATTTAACTGACGAGTAGTTCTATTTTAATTATTTCCTGCAGGGTTAAAATAAAAATAAAAACTTTTTTTCTGATCGAAATTTATACACAAAATTAATAACCGAATACAAACTCGTAAAAGGAAATTAATAATAAACTTTTCACTGCATAAGCTGTCATACATGGAAAATACCAAACGAATATATTTTATGTCACATTTCCATAATTGTGTTTTCTAGCAAAACTATCGTAAACTTGTTTAAACACAGTTTTCGATGTCTTTTCCAAATTGAATTATAAAAAAATAACATGCAGTTATTGGGTTCGAAGAAGTTTTATACAATATTAAATAAGATTAATTCAAAGAAGTATAAATTGCTAGGATAATTTGGACAAATCTGTAAATGAAAACGAGGATTCGAAAAAGTCGCATTCAGTATTAGGTGACGCCAATTAAGAAAATCATGCAGTATTAGGTTTATTTCGAAGTGACCGTATGTCAGAATGAACATTCGAAGAGTTAAGCTTGAAGATATACCAAGCTCATCCATTGGCCTACGGAATTTGGATTCCGTAAAAGGTATGCACGTAGAAAGTAATATATTAGCTACAATAGTTGAGTTATAATATGTCGTATATGTGATGGGAATTGAAGAACGAGCCCTCGATTAATTTAATAAAAATATATGTTTGCGAAAGTTCTTTTAAATTCAGCCGTAAACATGAACGAATTCATTAGGGAATTATTTTTTTTATTTCTATATTGAGTGAGTGTGGTGTTTTCATCTTGTCAGGTTCTATAAATTTTAATTTCAGATTTAAACATTTTTAACACTGGTTTAATGTACTTGTTATTGGTCTTCCCTTTGCTGAAATGAGACGCTCTTTCTGTCTGTTACTCCACACTAACTTCATTTCCCTCTGGCTGTTCTAACGCTCGCCTAATTACGAGGCTACCAATTCAAATATTGTAATTTATCTACAATGTATGTAGTGATTACTGTTACATTACTTGAGGTGACCATTTCCAAACGGCACATTGTTCACTTTACATTATGGGTCATTTTCTCATACGCAAGCATGCGCAAATGGCCTTTAATGGAAAGTGGTCAAAGACCCGTTTGGAAATGGACGACTCGCTAATTTGATTATATTTTGTGGTATATTGACATGTTTTACTTAGAAAGTGACGGTGAATGTAGATGCTGCGGGAAGAATCTAACAGAGAGTTACTTAAAATATCAGGCCCGCATTCTCCTGGTGAAACCATGGAAAATTTCATTAAGGATAGTCGCAGCTGTGCTTGAACCAGTAACCCAATTGTAATAGCATGCAGATTGTTAATACATACCTTCTACAATCTCTTGTACATTTAACCCCTGAAATTAGGTAAGTAAAATACCGTCATATACCACCTGCCACATCGACATGCAGCGGATAAAAGCACCGCACAAATAGTTATTTACAGCGAAATCTGAAAACAGGGCGATGCGCTACACACCTAAAAGCATACTCAGTCAATGGCTATGCCTTTCTCAAGATTTTCAAAATGCCTGGAAAAGAGTGTTAATTATGTCAAAGGTGATACAATAATAAAGGAATCCTTTTCAATTTAATTAGCATGCACTTTATTGTAAGTACTTTATTTTGTAGAGCAAAATAGAAGAAGGAATTCCGATCCATCAACGTAGAAAAACATAATACATTGTACGCTCAGTTGAAGACATCATAATACATAGTAGGCTAAGATAAAGACATATCAGAAATGAAGGAAGGCATAAAGAGAGGCACAACAGGATTCAGTGAGGGCCAAAGTATTCTAACGTATAATGAAATAAACAGAAATATAAACTCTTCTCCTACAACAATTAAAAGAACTCATATTATTACTCAAATTCATTAAGATTAATTGAAAATATTATGAAAAGATAGTTCAGTATTTTTTATTCCAAAGTATAGTTACATAAACACTACATATTTTAGAATTTATGTACAACATTTTACTGAAATAGAAACAGCGAAAACAAATCAAGAATATACTAAGGAAGCCAAAGTGGAAGAAAATATTTCTTGATGAAATGAATGTGTTTTATGATCCTTAAATCCAAGTTTCCTTTAGATTGAAGTCAAATTATATTTTTGTCGAGAATTGAAAATAAGAAAGGATCCTAAATATAACTAACCCAATTTAGAAAAAAAAAATCGTTTCACTAGTGGAGGTGCCTGAAAGTTTTAACTAAAAACTAATTCACCAACAGTTAACTTATCAGGCATATGTTTACTATTATAAAACCTTTTCCCTTCTCTTTCATGCTTTGTCAATATTCAGGATAGCAATTCTCTTTGTCATCCTTTTCGTCGTCGAGAGCTAAATATTAAAGCAACAAACACCAACAGTGTTGTGCATCTTACTCCCTAAATAGATTTCCCGGGGTATTAAGTTTAATCCACGCTAACATTTATCGAGTAAACTAGCCATGGTGTAAAGGGGGTCAATTTTTCTCTTCCATATTTCCATACGTGTTGTAAAATATTTTTCACGAAACGTATGTACCGCTAAGCATTATCAGTTTAAGGAAAGTATCTACCATAGAAAAAGATCTTCAAATTATATTTTCTCTTTGTAAATTTAAGTGGCAAATCTGTCAACAAAATTTCAATATTTATTTATAAAATAAGATTAGTCATTTTTTCAATAAGTTGCATTATTCTGACACCTTACTATCATATGTTTGACACGAGTGAGTTCAAGTGTATTAGTGGAGCCGATTAGCGCCAACATTTCAACGAATTGTGCACTTAAAAAAACAAACAAACAAAAAAGAAGAAATTTGACATAATGGACGGGCATACCTAAAAGGTTATTTTAAGATGTTGAGACACTTTGAAATTGATGTAGGAGTCCCAAAAATTAAAAATGGCGCCCAAGATTAAAAAAAATAATGATTGATCATAGTGTTCGAGTGATTTTCAGTTTATCTGTGTATTTCATGGTACTGAACAGAAATTAAGATGCTTCTATCATTAACAAGTTTTAATTAACGGTGAAATGTTAACGGTCAAGCTACTACGGAAGACCCCTTCAAACCCAAAATGCTTCCCACTTATTCAAACGTCTTTATTTATTTATTACAAGACTTAAATAACTTTCTTGTTTACATACTTTCAGGTTGTACCTTTCTGAAACTCAATTTCAGATGATATTTACCAAATCTAATTTAACTCAAGGACTGCGTCCATTAATTCAATTATCTCTATTTAAGGTTAGATTTAACTGTCCGCAGATGCTGACCTCCTCTACATGAATTTCAGACCATTGAAGTATAGTCAGTAGCTGTAATTTACCAACACATCCTTGAAATTCAATATGGCGTCTATTAATTAAAGTGTCTTTATTAATGACCACATTTGACTGAAATGTGGTGAGTTAATGAAACTAAAACAAATTTGGGTATTGGGGTATTTGGTATTCGTATCATTGGTACACAATGCGTACACTCCTCAGCAGAAGCAGCATCGAGTTGACATCTGCATTTCTCTGCTGTCCCGTCACAGACTTGAGCGATTTGTGAACACTATATTAGCAGAAAATTTGGAGTGGGTACTCTGTAATAACAATATTCGCAAACGGCAGTTCGTACCTAAAGAAGGGCCGCAGGTGCTGTGCAAAAACAAGAACTCCACCCCAGCAAAGTGATATTGCGTGTTTGGTGGTATATCCGTGGCATAATCCATTTTGAGCTCCTGTTACGTAACCAAGGCAGATGTATCTTCGGACTGCATTGTTGGAGAAACGATTTACTTTCGTTAATCGCAAGGATCTGTTCATCCACGGTGACAATGCGCTCCCACACACAGCAAGAATGATCTGTACTAGGATCGAGGAACGTGGCTGTGAGAAACTGCCCCATCCGGCGTCTTTACCATGTCTTGCATATGGTCGTTTTCGCAACCTGGAAAACACTCAAATGAGGATGACGTAAGACAAAATTTGAGCCAGTTCCTTGGCTCCGAAACAGGTGACTTTCAGTGGGGGATGCAACAACTAGTTGACAGGTAGCAGAGTGCTGTGGAGTCCGATGTAGGCTATTTTCTTAACTAACGGTAGTGTTCCATGTACGTCATCGTTACTTTCTTCACGGTGTAAAAATGCGACATTTCTTATGGGATAAGCTGATAACATGTTTGCGCGAGGAAGGAAAAGGGCGATGGAAACTATTGATCAGAACAGGAAAGTGCTCGAAAGTGTATGACAGTATCGATTACAATCCTAGTGCTACCACGGTATATTATGCACTCTTGGAAGCGATTTTGAATTATCAGGACCCATACATCAATTTTTAAGTGCCTTAATATCTTAAAATGACCTTAGAGGTATGTCTAGTCATCACGCCAAATGTTAAACTTTTGTATAAAAAAAAATATTTTTCAATACATAATTTTCCAAAACAATTCGTACTGAAAAGTAAAAAAAATACAGTAATTGTGTTTATGCATGACTGAAAAGAGAAGCATGAAACACGCTCTCATGCAATCGCTTTACAAATTCTTGAATTGGCGCACCCCATGCTTTTCTTTTTAATCATGGATAAACAAAATACTTTTTAACCGTTTGGTACGCTGGTTTAAGAAAGTATGTATTTAAATTATTATTTTTGGAGTCAGTTCGGTATTCTGATAGTTTTACTTAAGTTAATGTTTTGAGAACCAAATCCTAAAGTGTTTTGCAACCAGTCAAACTAAACATCGTTCCAGGCTAGTATTTATATTAGGATAGACCAATTCATGTTAGAAATATTCAAAATATTTATAATATATAGAAAGCAACAACAGAATGTTGTTTTATAACAAGGTTTATGTCACTGTGCAAATTTTCATCATGGTATGACGTCGAAAAATGAATTAAATTAACGTTGCAAGGCTATACAGTATATCTATGTGTCAAGAAAGAAGCCAAGTTTAAATAGTTCGCAACGAAAAAGATCAAGAGGTTAATTGCCTCTAACTTAAGTTATTTCGAAGTACCCAATATAAATATGTGTTCAACTACTAGACAATCGGAAGGAAGGAAAAGTGTTAACGTATTCAATAAAAACATTGCATAAATCCAATATTACACCAATGGTACAGCTTAGTCAGAAACTACACGAATGGTGCACTTTAATGATCAGTAATGGTTATCTCTTTGACGTGTATCATAAAATTGGGGCTGTTTGAACGCATTTATTTAGATAACCTTTCGGCCCATACAGCCGAAGTAATGATGTTTATATGTTTGTTTGTAGTCAGCTATTATTATGGTGTTCCTAACAGGTTTTCCATGATTTTGCCTGTCAAATGCTGGGATGATACTTTGAACATACACCCTGGCCGACACTTTCCCGAAACTTTTTCCTCCCCAAACTCGGCTGAGCCTTAGATCCCTAAAGGCAAAAATAAATTAAATTGAGTTCAATCCAAAATCTAAACCAACCAGGCCAAATGGATATGTTCAACTTATGAACCAATCTGTGTCACAACAAAAAAGCGAGGTAATATACTGGCTATATAAAATGACCATCAAGTACCATCTGGAACGGTTGAATGTGTCAAAGGATTAAGTGACTAATTCAGTTCTTGTTTCGCCGTGTCTTATTTTAACAAAACATCGACACCAATAGATCTTAGTTGTTCGGAATGTTATTGTCAGACAATCCGGTTAATAGTATCCAAGTTTGCCTCAAACTTCTCTACTTAGTATAGTTAAATATGAGCAGAGCTCTTAGGTGTTAATAGAGAAATCTCGCACTTTCACCGGAAATTAATTTCTTTTCTGTTATAACCTCCGTCATTTCGTCAATATGGCGTGGATTTTGTCGTTGTTAAATATTGAATTCTACTGCTGACTCTGCATTGAAAAACAACTATATTTGATCATTAATTCAAGTGTAAATACATAACAAAAAGTGTCCTTTATTTTCCTTTAAAAACAATCAATCTCTTTTGATTCTTTGGCTTATGACAGTCTACCTGTGACGTAACATATTTACTTTTTACAGTCTTGAAAAGCAACTGTACGTTACCATTATCAGAGTGTGAAACGGAAGTAACAAATATATAAATAACTATTGCTTAGCAGATTTTTTCAAAAGATGTGTTAAATTTGTACCTGTAGGAGAAATTTTTTGTTGAAGTCAAAAGGTATTTCTGTGTTATTGTGGCGTTATTTTGTATTAATTAAGAAGCTTGTTACACTATAAACGATATTAATTTAGTAGAGAAAATTCAATCATTTTCTTAAATACCAGCCTCAATAAAATTAAAAATGTAGGGAAATAAATCAAATATCATTCAACGTTTGTGAATGCGCAGATATAAATTAGATATGTCTGTCACAGATGCACATTATTACCATTTGTATATGAAAGCTTAAACTAATTGAAAATCTATTTTCATTAGGGTAATTAAAATAACTAATTATTAAAATAATTTATAATGCTTTAGTTCAATTCTAACGGTAAAAATATGTATTGTTCCGGTGAAGAATATAATAATTTCGATATTTTATAAATACTTTGCAAAACGTTAGTGGAGTGCAAACTTATCACAAAATGGATGTTTTTTTTTCAATATTACTAATTGTGCCAAACTTAGTAAAAATTAAGAAGTTATCGATCATATTTGAACAGCTCTTGTAAGGTCACCAATGAATTTATTTATGAGCAGGAGTGCAGGGGAATCCTTGACTCCGGTAATAAATGTTGTTGTTATAGAAAACAGAAGAGGCAAAATATTCACAATTGATTATCATCAACTTTTAAAACAGTCTTCGCTGGTTTCGTTTCAATGAATGAATTGACTTGTAAAATGCATTTTGTTTACCTTTAGAGTAGTACGAATTGTTGCAGTGCAAGCCAAAAGTTGATGATCTCAAGTTGCTTGATTTTCAGGATTAGTGTTTAAGTGCTAGAAAATACAATAAATTATAGTTTACTTAATTTACAAAAAAAAATGTTTTTCATGGATACGAATTTTATACAGTATCATCTGGAGTGTTTTTGCCATTTTCTGTTGTTTTTTTTACCAAGTAAACTGATTTATAACGTGCTGGGCTGATCAACTATTTGTATGGAAAATAGAACACGAGAAAAATTCGGATATCTCATGCTGTTAAACGGATTCACTTATCAATGGCATGTACTTTCGGCATCCTTAGTTCCTTTATATGACAATATTGTACACGTTCTTTGTTGAAGCTTGGAAAATAGGCAACGCAAGTACCTAAAAACAGTAGTTGTGTAATTCTGAGAGCGTCATGTGTGACAGTTCAGGGTTAGAATTTTTGCAATTATTCTTTTTATTTTTAAGAGAAAACATTTGTTACTGCAAATCTGGGTTTCTCGCAATATATTTCTAATTTCTTGTAGCGAATAAAAAAATAATGAGATGGTCCTATTTAAGATCCACAAACAGCGACTCTACCATCATTGTTCTTTAAATACTCCATATTTTAATCAGGGAGTACCTCCAGTTAAAATTAACAAAAAAGACCAGTTTCTTGCGGAGTAGCAAATATGGTTGTGGTACCCGGAGAAACGAAACTAAACCCCAAAATAACTTCCTGTGTCCATCCTCTAGCACTCCGACGCTAAAGTTGCTGCGTTATCAACATATCTTGATATGTTTAAGCTTTTGTTATGAACTGGCAAGTATGTAGAATTTCAGAATATCTAATCGATGGGCAGTTTTTTTTTTTTCAATTCTCTTTACATTTCCGTCATCGTAAGTTTAAACAATAAAATATCCAGATTCTTTTCAAGACAAGTTTGATGTTCAGAACACAAAGTCTTTCGGACAATAACAAGAAGGTAAATAATTTTTCTAATTACTTTCCACGAACGAATACCTATGATGTGCTGCTTTATAAATACGATGAGAATGGGAGTTTAGATGATGTACTTGTATCACATGTTTCTGTATTAGGAAGCTTTACGTAAGAAATCTACATTCCTTGAAGGATTTTTATAATTATATTACTAACTGGAAGTATATGGTCAGAAATAGACTACAATAAACGACCAGTTCCAAAGATATGCATATGTTCGTCATTTGTTCAGTATTTTATAATCCGAACAAAAACACCAGAGGTGCAAAAAGTGGAGCCAAGTTCTTTAGCCTTAAAAAGGTGTGAAATGGGAGACGGATGAGCCAAGTTCCTTGGTGACAGCATGTAACAGGAACAAAGGAACTTGGCGCGAGCTGGCAACAGCCTTAGGGTTGGTGGCGGTGAACGTAGTGGGTTTTAGAATCCACACCACCCTTATAGCTTGAGGATCATGAACCTTGCCACTTCGCGCCAAGTTCCTTTGTTCCTGTTACATGCTGTCACCAAGGAACTTGGCTCATCCGTCTCCCATTTCACACCTTTTTAGGGCTAAAGAACTTGGTTCCACTTTTTGCACCTCTGGTGTTTTTGTTCGGATTTCACAGCTTTTTGTACGTGTATAATATATGTACTCGCTCTCTCGGCCTCGTTTAGGTCCTCGCCCCCCGTAGCTGGCTGTGCCCCCAACTTCGAGTTTTTGGGTACTTACGCCCCTTTATCGTAACCACTCTCCAGGACACTGTGCTTCCATGTTGCAGATTTTTTTCCCATACCCACCACCCGTGGGAATGAAATATTTATTGAAACATAGGGAAGCTTTGCCATATTTATTGTAATCTACTTGTGATGATACAGCAAATTTGCTTCCTGCTGGCGGCCCTAAAATCCACCACCACCAACCCTAAGGCTCGAACATCACCTGATGTTTTGCTCGGATTTCACAGCTTTTTATACGTGTATATATATATACTAGGTTCGCCTCGCTGGGTGTGCTGCCCCAGAATTCCGTGTGCACCCCAACTTCAAATTTTTAGGGTTACGCCCCCTTTATTGTGATCAGACTTTCTGGGGACAGCGCCCCATGCTGTGCAGATCTTTTCCCATATCGCCTCGGGGGCTGCACCCTCATAGCGGTGGTTTGATCCATTTATTGAAACATTTTCGTGATGGTACACCTTCATACCAAATTTCGTTTCTCTAGCTTCAGTGGTTTGGAAAATGGTATTTGGGCGGCTATGTTGAATTAAAGAAAGCGATTTTTAAAAAGTTTTCTTACATTGCCGTTACCTACTTGTGATGGTACACCTTCATACCAGATTTCGTTTCTATAGCTCGAATGGTGTGGAAAAAGTTTTTGTGCGGCCATTTTGATCCAAGTTAACAACTTTTTCAAAAATGTAAATTATTCCTAAACTACTCTTGTTAATACACCTTTATGCCAAATTTCGAAGTCATGCCATTTTGGATTCAAAATGATGTCTTTGCAGATATTTTGTAATCTACTAGTGATGATATACCGTCATACTTCGAAATTTCATATTTCAATTTTTAACATCTTTTTTCTTACAGAACCTCAAAATCGCTGATTTCGCAATAAACTCTTCTTCCTGTATAACATGCTGACGTTTTGTGACACGTGGAACTCGGCTGCATGCACTGCCGTACGTGTTGATACTCCCCTCGATTCGCTCGCGTCGCTGCGCCAAGAATCCCACGGCAGGCCGCGCATCGAACTTGAGGAGTTTGGAGGAACTGCGTCTTTTTATCACAACCAGAATCTGCAGTGCACTGCGCCACATGATGCAGATATTCCCTCATACTCCAGAGCGCTGCGTCCGAATGGGGAAACGTCCACATTCTGCCTGTATAACATGCTCCTGGCAATGCTAACGTTTATGACGAGTAAAACTTGGTGGGACACGCAGGAGTATTGGAAGTTGGCACGAGGAACTAGGCTCATCCATATTCCATTTCACCACTTTTTAAGGTTGAAGGAGTTGACTGGACAGTTTGCACCCCTGGTGCTTTTGCTCGTATTTCGCAGCTTTTTACACTTGTGTAATGTATATACTCGCTTCGCCTCATTGGGGCGCTGCCCCCAGAATTCCAAGATGGCCTCGCTGGGGCGCACCCCTTTATTGCAATCAGGCTCCAGCTGGGAACTGTAACCTAGTAGGGGAGACGAGCCGAATTTATTCTAACCTACTCGTAATGGTACACCTTCATACCAAATTTCGTTTCTCTAGCTTCAGTCATTATAAAGTGGGGCTTAGGCGGGCATTTTGG
>JAGDQP010017905.1:0-19855 GCA_022664845.1 Lepisma saccharinum | reverse complement strand
CGTTTAGGCTGTGTATTCTTTGAAATTTTAGGTTTGGCGGCCATTTTGAATCCAAGATGGCGACCTTTTCAAAATGTCGGAATTTTTCCTTTATCTACTTATCATCCTCTACCTTCATACCAAATTTCATGTTTCTAGCTTACTCCAAACACCCTAAACAATATGATGAGTGAGTCAGTGAGTGTGAGTGAGTGAGTGAGTGAGTGAGTCAGTTAGCCTAAAATGTGCAATTTCAGGGGTCCACAACTAGAACATAGTTTGAGATACGAATATGAAATTTTGTACATCTGCACATATTTACCATATCTCCTTAACGGCAAAAGCTCATATTCCTATCTTTAACATCTTTTTTCTTACGGGGCCCCCAAATCGTCGATTTTGCCATAAACTCTTGTTCCTGTATAATATGCTTCTGGCAGTGCTAACGTTTTCTGACGTGAAGAACTTGGCTCATGCACTGCCGTGCATGTTGATGTAGCATTATCAAAGGGTGCTGTTTTATTATCACTCAAAATGCCTAACTTACATCAAAATACTGCAAATGATTTCACGGAAATCAAGCAGTTTACGTTGAGAACATTTACTACATAAATATGAAATTTTGGCACTAAAATCATATTTTCGGTGGGGTAATAGTTCAATTGTCATATATGACACATTGGGTCGCTATCAAGACCATCCGTACAGAAATATGCATTTAAAATAGTTTCATTTTAACGTTATGAAAATATGCATACCTTGTTTTTATCTCTCGTGTAATGCGCTCAATATCTAATGATTGTCAACACATTTTGTATCACAATTTTAATGAAAGCATGTAATAGCATTTATGTGATGCATTTATTCAAAACATTCTAAATAACACTCCTTATTGATATGCTTCTGTAAAATAATTAAACCTATAGGAAACGAAAACTTGTCACGTGTAATAGAATTGTTGTTGCTGAATGACGTCTAACGGCGATGTGTGCGCAGATTCTTCCGGGCAACAGAAAGGTCACAGTGTCTGATCTGACAGCATGAATCATTTCAGGACGTCCAAGGAACGCGTCTCAAAGGTCAGAGTAGCGCAAGTTGGTCTCCGTTTCCCAGCTTGGTCAGATAAATTACGATGCCCATTGGTAGGCGCTTATAGTTGGGTCCAGGTGTGGGGTAGACCCCAAGAGATCATGTATCCAAGTTGTCAACAAAGCACTGTGGAAGCTGAAGGTGGCTCTGTCATGGTGTGGTGCGTGTTTATTTTTGTATGGTTTGGGTCCTCTGGTCTCCTTGAATCCGCTATTGAATGGAGACCGCTGTGGTCGGCTACTGGTGACAATCTACTACCCTTTATGTTCTTCCTATTCCTAGCCAGGAATTTGATTTCTTAGGATGGCACCGCGCCAAATCACTGGAGACCAACGTTGAGACAATAGTTTAAGGAATATTCCATCAACTACCACACAAACTTTCGGCCCCACATTGCTGAATATGAACCCCATCAAGCACATGTGAGATATCACTCAACAGGCTATTCGATTCCAGGAAACCTGCAATAACCACCGAATTTTGGACGGCAATCAAGTCTGCATGGCTGAATATCCATCCAGAAGACTACCATAAAAGGTGCTTCTACTCTATAAATTTTAGGAAAGATAACATTTTCGAAAAATATAGTGCAAAGACACCCTAATTTTTCATTACACTATTTCTTTCTTTCATGTTATTGAGAATATCTAAATATTTTTTGAAATATTTACTAGCACACGATGATTTTTTAATTCTTAAGAAACATTACTCTAACCAAAATTGTTCAAACAATTCCTAATTTCGAGAGAAGGCAAATCATGCAAGAACACACTACAGAAGGGACATTTATTAATGACAATGTCATTTAAATTTATTGGCCTATAATGATATCCTAGAATAACTAACAGCCCATTTCAAAATTTATTTATTTATAAATGAAGTTCGTATTGTGCAAATTCCAGTAATCACAAGTAATTCACCTTTAAGAAGTTTGTGATCTTCTGAATCTATTATAATAAATACAAATCGCATTCAAGCATATTAATATGTGATCCTTGGTTACTTTTTAAGCGCCTCCCACTGAGCCATGTAAGTAATACATGATATTTTTTTGTATATTTAAGGTATTAGATTCTTACAAATAGTAGTTCAAATACTCGCAAGATGTGAATGATTGCGATATTGAAATATATGAATTTTGTTTCTGACTGCTCTTAAACAGAGACGATTAACTCCACCTCCGTATCCATACATCAAATTGCCCAACAGTTGTCGATAACCCTAACCTCATATTCTATTAGGGCTACCAACCTGATCGCGGTGTTATTTGAATAAGTTTGTACGAGGCCAACTGAGATCTAAATGATTAATTCAGATGTAATGTACACCTATTGAGATGGTGGAGGTGATATATTTCCCTGTAGTAACTAATTTGGGAAATTGACAATATCTAATTCATGAATTAGAAGGGACAAAAATTTGCATGCGCAAGGCAAGCCGCTTTTCCCCCTTTCTATAAAATACTGGATAGTATCTGCGTTATGTCTGTTAGCTAAATCAAGTTTTTCATACACTTGTATCCTGAATTTCTTCAAGAATGTTTCGGAGACTTTTGCATTTTTCGTACAAGAAGTTTGCAAAATAATGTGAAGCCTTCACACTCTTCCAGTATCGAAAGTAATAGCAATTAGTTTGTTAATCCATCTATGGTTGAAATTTTTGTTACGATAGCGGACTTATTAGATTATATATCAATTCTGTGTTTCTAGTATGTGCTTTATATTAATTAAATGAAATATTTCCAGGAATATCAAATTTTAATTGGTTAATAAACTCCTATATTACATAAACATCGCTTTCTTTCTATAATCTTTAAGGAGGGTAACTTTTGAAAACTTCAACTGCATAAACACACCTAATGTTATTTATAGCAATTATATTCTCATGCTATTGAGAATAGCTGGATATTTTGGAATCTTTTCTAGGACACAAGTTTATTTTTAATTCTTAAGGAACGCAATTCTCGAACCAAACAGTTGATAGCTTGCGCCATTTGAAGAAAAGACAAATATATAAGAACACACATCAGACGGGACATTTATTTAAATGCTATTAAATACATTTGTCGATAACGGTGCCCTAAAATAAATTTAAAAAAAAACACCAACGAGTGTAATTAAAATTTATTTTTCGTAAATTAAATGCGTTCTGTGCAGATTCCAATAATCGCATTTAATTTAATTTAGCAATATTTTATATGTCGTATACGATATTTTGCCACTATTATAATGAATATAAATATCATTCAAGCTTATTAATATGAAATTTTTCGTTACAATTTTCAGCGCCTTCCACTGTGCCAAGTAAGTTATAAATTATCTATTTATTATATTTAAAAAACAAGATTATAACAGGTATCAGTTAGAATACTCGCAAAATGTATATGGAGTACGATATTTAAATATATAATTTTTTGTTGTCTTTTTGCCCTTAAGCAGCGACTATTGATACAACCGTTAACTTACTGCGTCTAGCAGTTATTTTACGTCATAGTAGCCATAAACTAATAAACAATTAGGACTACCAACCTGATTCAAGTCTTTCCTTGAAGAAGTTTCTAGGAGGCAAACAGATCCATATAAATATCCCAAAGCGATATGCACGTGTTAAAATAGTAGAGGTAAGCTATTTCCAATTGGAAAATAAAACATTTCCAACGCCTTGAATAACAAGGAAAATAAATTTGTGATTGAACAATTATGCGTAAGGTGAGTTGCGTTTCCCCTCGTTCTCTTAACATTGAATTATATATGTTTATTATTTGTTAGGTACCTGAAAATTTTCATATACTTGTTTCCTGAGTTTTTTCAATAATGTTTCTCAGATATATATAATTTTAATCTAGAAAGTCTACAAAATTGTGAAGTCTACATATTCTCCCAATATCGAAATAGGTTACCAATTTGTATGCAATTCAATCGTGGGTATATATATTGCTGTTTCCATAGTGGAGCTACTACACAGCTTATGCATTTTGTTTCTAAAACTTCCTTTTTATAAATTAACTCGAAATATGTCTAGAAATTTCAATTGGATAATTAACTCTTAAATTGTTTTCATCCTATAAATTTTAAGAAAGGTAACATTTAAAATAAATCGATGGCACAAAGTCACTTAATATTAATTATAATAATGTTTTTCTTAAGGTTATTAAAAACAACTGGATATGCTGGAATTATTTGTGGGACACAAGGAATTTTTAACCATTAAGGAACGCCATTCTCTAACCAAATAGTTGTTTCCTTCCACCGTTTGAAGAGAAGACAGAACATGGAAAGTTACACTTCAGACGGTGCATTTATTTAAATAAAATTTAATAATATTCACCGATATTAATAAATTTAAACAAAACAACAACACGTCTCATATTGTTTTGCCATTTAAATTAAATACATATTGTGAAGATTCCAAAAATTGCATGTAATCAATGTGATGTTTGCGATGTTTAGTATCTATTATAGCGAATACAGATCACATTGAAACATATTGATATTAAATTTTACGTTACTATTTTCAGTGCCTCCCACTCTGCCTAATAAGTCATATATGATCAATTTTAGATATCGAAGGTCCTAAATTCTTAAGAGCAAGCAGAGAGAACACTCGCAAAATGTGAATGGAATGTGCTATTTAAACTGATTTATTTTGTTTTATTTGCCATAAATCAGAGACTATTGACACTAGCGCTAACTTACTGCGTCTAGCAGAACATCTGTTTGTCGATTACTCTAAACACATAAAAAATTAGAGCTACCAACCTGATTGAAGTTTTCCTTGGAGAAGTTTTAACAAGACAAATTGAGATCCATGTAAATAATCCAGAAGAGATATGCACTCGTTAAGAAGGTGGAGGGAGCTATTTCACTGTGGTAGCTAGAATGGAAAATGGACAATTTTCAACTCGCATCTTTTAACAGATATGCGTAAGGAGAATTGTGTTTCCTCCATTTCTTAAAACTGAATTGTATCTGTTAATTATCTATTAGGTAAATGTAAGTATTCAAGCACTTAAGTTTCCCGGCTTATTCAGTAATGTTTGTGAGAATATTAAAATTTTAAGGAAGGAAGAAGGCAAAAAATGTGAAGTTTAAACTCTCTTGCAATACTAAAATGATTGCAATCTGTTTGATATTTAACCTTGGGTCCATATCGTTGTTCCGATAACGTAGATTCCATAATAATTCTATTTTTCTAGTATGTTTATTATAAATTAATTGAAACTTTTCTAGGAATTTCACTTTTAACTGATTAATAAATTCCTATATTACATTGAAAGTGGTATATTTCTAAAAAATATTTACAAAAGTCATAGGCATAAACTTTCCTAATATTAATGATAGTAATTACGTTTCTAATGTCTTTGAGAATAACTGGATATGTTTCGAATATTACTAGGAAAAAGGTAATATTCTTTTTCTAATTCTTAAGGAAAGTCATTCTCTAACCAAATTTGTCAAATCCTGCGCGAATTCAACATAAGGGAAGTCATGCAGGAACACGCTCTAAAGGATATATTTATAAATGGTAATAGTATTTAAATGTGTTCGGCGATAATGATGCCCTCAATAAGTTTTAATAAATAACAACGCATCTCAAAACATATTTCTTTATTGTGCAGATTCCAATAATCATATGCAATTTTATTTTAAGAATTTTCTATATGATGTTTGCGATATTTTGTCTTTACTATAATGACTACAAATCGCAATTAAACATATTAATATGAAATTTCCCGTTACCATTTCCGCGACTCCTACTGCACTAATTAGAATACTTACGGAAGTGTAACTTCAGAAAAAGGTTTCAAATCAGTCTACCACCTTCTCGCAGTAACCCCTGCCAACTATAATTGTTCTTGGCTAGCTGCACAGCATTTCAAACCAGACGACCTTTTGTAATTGTAATCATCATAGTGGATCCGCCATTTTGAATTTTGTACTTTTGACGTCCGATTCTGAATCAGCTGTCCTAACCCGTCCTGGAAGTATCGTTTCTTCTATATTAAATTATTGTTTTCTGTCTATGCTTGGAGACCACACCTAACATTCATAGGGTGGTTTCTACCCTTATACCCGCACCATTGCCGAAATAAAAATACATATCTATTATTTTTCCACGTTCTACAAGTATGCAAAGTTTCATTAAATTCGGCGAGTTACACTTCGGTAGGTCTCCCTGTAATATATGTATATACGATCAGTGTTATATATTTAAAGTACTAGATTTTTAACAAATTCTAATTTAAATACTCGCTTAATGTGAAAGGGCTGTGCAATTTGAAGAGAAGGTAAAACATCCATGATCACACTTCGGACAGGACATTTATAAATGGAAATTATATTTAAAAGCATTCGCTGATAATGATGCACTAAAAATAAATTCAACAAAGAACAGATAATCTAATAAAACGTATATCCTTATAAATTAATTGCGTATTGCACAGATTCCAATAATCACATGCTATTTAGTTGCATGGTTATCCTATATAATGTTGGCATATCATGTATCTATTAAAACGGATAGAAAGGGTATTCAACCATTTTAATATGGAATTTTTGTCACCATTTCAGCGCCTCCCAGTGTGCCAAGTAAGTTACGTACGATAAATTATGTATATTTAAAGTACTATCTTTTTAACAAGTATCAGTTTAAATACTCGCAAATTGTGAATCGAATGCGACCTTTAAAACACATATACATTTTTGTTTTTATTGCTCTTATAAGATACGATTAATACCATCACTTTCTCGCTGCGTCTAGCTGTCCATCTGTTTCTCGTTAACATTAAACTCGGATACTATTAGTGTTTCTAAGCTATTCAAGGTTTCTTCAAATAAGTTTTTACGAGACTCACTGAGATCCATAGATAGATGATCAAGACTAATTATGCATGTGCTGAGGAAGTGGAAGTGATCAATTTTCGTGTAGTAACCAGTTTGGAAAATGGACAATTTCCAACTCATGATTTACAAAGAAAAGAATTGTGTCTTTAGAGTTTTATACCAAAGGAGAGTTGTTGTTCCCTCCTTCTCCTAAAATTGAAATACAGGGTGGTCAGAAAGTGTGGAAACACCCTAATATTTGTTAAACGCTGAAAAATAGAACCAAAGTAACAGTGTAGGTGGGGACTAGGGATGGGGGGCAAATGTTTCAGAACACATTAGAATGACGTCCGCCATCTTGAAATCCGCCATCTTGGATCTGATGAAATAATCTTAAATAGAAACCATAGCATGTGATATATCATTTTAATAGCAAACTTTCGTACAAATTGAATGGTGTTGTTATGTTTGCTCTAGCGCTAACCGTTACGAAGTTATGACTGTTTCCTCGTATCGTTGCAGGTGACGTACTAGCAAAAGATGGCGTTGACGCTTGCAGAGCGGATTGAGATCGTGCTGATCTCTGGGAAACAAAGCACCAGGGTTATTGCAGACTATTTTAACCGCCGTCATCACTGTCGCAGGATGGGTCATTTCCTACGTTTTACCAGCACAATGGCGCCCCACCCCATTACGGCACTTGTGTCCGTGTGTACCTGGATCAGCAGTTTCCTAATGCGTGGACTGGTCGGTGAGGTGCTGTGGAATGGCCACCCCGTTCTCCTGACTTAACTCCGCTGGACTACTACCTGTGGGGTCATGTGAAGTCTGTTGTGTATACTGTGAAAATTAGGGATGTTGATCACCTGAAGGAACGAATTGTGGACGCATGCTCCAACATTACAGCCGACACTTTGCGCAAGGTTTTGCGTGAGTGGGAGCTTCGAATGCAGCTGACAATCGACGGGAATGGTGCACACATTGAACACGTCCTGTAACAGTGCATGGTCCTTGGCATATGACGAAGTTCTTTGGCAGGGTAAATAAGACAACAACAGTCATAACTTCGTAACGGTTAGTGTTAGAGCACAAATAACAACACCATTCAATTTCTACGAAAATTTGCTATTACAACGATATATCACATGCTATGGTTTCTATTTAAGATTATTTCGTCAGATTCAAGATGATGCCTTCGGGGAGAGGCCTCATCCTGTAGTGGATCGAATATGGCTGTGATTTATTTATTATATATATATAGTGGATTTATATATAATATATATACCCTGTATATGTGTATACAGGGTGGTCCACCTAAAACTAGCACCTCAAATATCTCGGCTTCTATTTCACATAGAGCTTTGAAATAAAAGAAAGTGAATTACTAAGTTGCATATGGCAAATCAAATGGTATTATTTTCTGTATCTGTGGCGGCCCAGGAATACCCATACGAGGGGTCAAGTACAAAATTATAAATGGAAATTGGGGTAACTATTCACTTCTCAGAAACAAGAAGTGAAAATGCAACAACTTTGAGAGGAAACATGTAATATTACCGACGTTATAGCAGCTAGGACAGCCAATAGTCATTGGAATGATAATAATCCGCTTCAAATTAACAGGTAATATAACTTGGTTACTATTTCACGTAGAGCTATGAAATAAACAAAATGGATTACAAGTTTCATATGGCAAATCAAATTGTATTATTTTCATTATCAGTGGCGTACCGAGTATATCCGTACGGGGTCCAACTTCAAAATTTTAAATGGAAAGTTAGATAACTATTCATTTCTTTAGAACAAGACGTGAAAGTGGAACAACTCTCAGAGGAAACGTGTTTTAATATTGCCTTAGATATAGCCGCTACGACAGCCAATTTTTATTTGAAATGATGGTACTTCGCCTCAGAGTAACGTGCCAATTAATACATCTCCTATTTCAAATAGAACTTTGAAATAAATAAGTGGATTATTAAGTCTCATATGGGAAATCAAACTGTAATATTTTCAGTATCAGTGGTGTATCGAGTATACCTATAAGGGGGGGGGGGGGCAACTTAAAATTTTTTTAATAGGAAGTTGGGTAAATATACACTTCTTTGTAGTAGTAAACGTGTAGTAAATTGCAACAAATGAGGCGTATGGCCGAATAAAAGTATATGCGCTATCATTTAACATAGCCTATAGAGTTTTGTTTGTACATACGCCTCAATATTCATAAGAAAGTTTATTTCTAATATTAGAGACAATATAGCAGCAACGATAACCAGTTCCTTGTAGGAATGATATTACTGCACCTAAAATAATCCTATTCCTTCTACACAGCCTTTAATAAAGTTCGTTCTCTGTGATAAAATCTTTTGTCATCAAAGCTAAGGATGAGTCAACAGTGTATTAACTGCCAGTGCTCCTTACCCAATGGTGGTGCCCAAATTTATACTTCATTTCCAGTCGGATATCTGGATTTTATAATCACATGTATGTGTAAAAAATTGTGCGATTTACTTTTTAGTACTTATTCCTTATTTTTTTGTAAGTAGAGTGCCCGCCGCAAGCTAAAGTAATACTCACTCTTGTAATAATAATAATAATAATAATAATAATAATAATAATAATAATAATAATAATAATAATAATAATAATAATAATAATAAATATACCAGTGAACGCATGAACAGAAGAGTGAAAATCCAGTTCATGATACGCAAAGTCAAACTAATCTAGCAAAACATATTCCACTGTAATAGCTAAACGAATGTTAACTAATCCAGGCTAAATTAACATAAATAATCAAACGGGAAGAGTTAAATTTTACTGAATTAATTTAGAAAGGTGGAATACAACGACCATGTTTACTCTAAATTTAAAACAGTACTCACACATTTCAGTACTGGTAACACATTTTTATTGAATATTTTATCTTTGTCTAAATATGCATTTCCATCAAAATGGCAATTACATCCTCTGTGTATTTGCAGGTTATTTATCGTAGCATTTACTTCTAGCGTGCACATATTATGACATACAAGGAGAACAAAGGATGACTCCACTTAAAAAGAACCCGAATGAATTAACTGTGATTAAAAATGTGACATATTTGGGAAAATGAGGGTGTCTTGCAGTCCCAAATTAGATGGCATACAAGTATGACTAACTGGAACCTCACCCACAACAATCTCTTTCGCCAACACGGACACACACGATAAAGTACCTTAAAAGATGTACGCTAAAGTAAAGACAACTAGGTTGGTGGGGAACCCCACTGCCCCGACGCAGATAACGAAATCTATTTCGATACTGCAAGTCAGTCTCTAAAGAAGTAGTAAACCATTTTACGAATAAATATTTATAACATGGAACCTGCAACTAACATCCTGTAACATTCATTCCTGGAACACAACAATTTGTATCAACCTAAGCGAAGAACCTGCATCAGTATTCCCGGAACCTCATAATAATTCCACATCTCAACCTCAAACTAATTCCATTATCTCTCTCAAAGAATACATTTCTGGCAAGACTGAATTCACCATTGAACTTCTCGTAAAACTATAACCTATATAGATATGTTAAATGACCCCGTTCTCATTTAAAAGTCGAACAAGATTCAAGAAGGGTAACTTTAAGATGGCGCCCATGAATAACGTACTCCCTGAAAGA
Organism: Lepisma saccharinum; assembly: GCA_022664845.1. NCBI lineage: Eukaryota > Metazoa > Arthropoda > Insecta > Zygentoma > Lepismatidae > Lepisma > Lepisma saccharinum. The sequence continues at coordinate 9,302 of JAGDQP010017905.1, read as the reverse complement.
TAACGCACTTACCCGATATCCATTAAAGTGCTTTTCTTTCATTAATTAAAACATTTTCTGAATAAAACTTTGTTTCCCTACTTATATCCGGGGCGCAGTGGCTCAATTGATAGAGCGCTCACCTCTAAAGTTAGGGGTCGTTCAATCGATCCCTGCTCACACTAGGTAGCTTATGTGGTGGTCAAAAACTGTGTGCGTGGGGTTTCTTGAAGTTCTCCTGTTTCATACCACTTTCTTCGTCCACCAATTTATTACATCATCATCCATCCATTCTGAGCCAAAGTTGCCTAAAGACCTTAAGAATTAAATTAAAAATTCCTACTTAGATCATGCTATAATTCCATGTTCTTATGAAACAAACTTTTGGCCACTACGCCCGCCTTTATGGACGAAAACTCCTTTAATCACGCTTTGTGGTGGTTTCAAGATATACCCTTCTCCTCTACCAACTTTGGTAAAAAGAAACGCTTTGAAGCATCGCTAGGTTTACTTGTACGAACTTCTTCAGGTTCAATGATCATATCACCTAATGCGGGATAGTACTGTTTTATTATCTTAGATAAAGGTATGAGCTTAAATAGAACAAAATCTTGATCTTTATTCACACAGCGAATTTATAAAGGTGAGCAAGAAAGTTATGTCACTTTTTCACCCACCACCTTCGAACATCGACATGTCACCTAAGACGTACCTGGAAGATAAAAAATAGTCCCTATCAGCATCGACGACCTTCTGCCAACGTTCTGGAAGGCCATGGATTCCATCGCGGAAGAACTTGGTTGGCCGTGAAGCGAAGAAGGTATCAAGTGCATTTTGCACCTCTAATAGGGATTTAAACTGGCGTCCTCTAAGGTCATTGTCCAAGGAATGCAACAGGTGACATCGGACGGTGCAATGTGTACGGTGCCGCGAGCAGTCCACCAAACACACAAATGACCTTCTTCTGGTGCAGTGCTGGTTTCGGCTGTTTTGGAACCGGTTCATGGGATGCTAACCAATGATGACGGCGCCGTGGAGTTTTGTACGGGACCCAGTTCTCATCACATGTGAACACTCTGTCCAGAAAGGGATCCTTCCTCAGACGAGACAGCAAAGAAACACAGGTGTCTGCTCGCGTTGCCTTCTGGCCCGGAGTCAAATCATGTGGGACCCATCAACCCAACTTGTAGTGCTTCCCAAGTTGATGGAGGTGCTGCCGAATGGTTTCTCCACTCACATTGAATTGTAGTCCCAGTTCTTCACATGTCTGGCCACTGTTCGCCTCAATTGCTGCCTGAAGATCTTCATTTGGTACCTGTGTTGGTCTTCCTGCACGTGGTGCGTCTTCGAGAGTTTCATCACCGTCCTTAAACTTGGTAAACCACCCTGCACTGTCCGCGTAGTCACAACACCCTCACCAACTGCCTGGCATATCTTCCGCCTAGTTCAGCTGCGTTTGACCTCAGTTTGAACTCGTACAGCATACACGCCCTTATGACGCTCTGTAGAAGTCCCATGTTCACTCTGTCCTTCCGTACGTTCACGGTGTAACTGAACTGCCACAACCAGGTAGTATGTTAGCTATACCCACACCAACAACTGACCTTCGCCTGATCTCCATTCGCATTCAACTCACGGTGTGAGAGCCAATTGAACACAGACCCCACAAAAAGCGACAAAACCTTCTTGGTTCCCTTGTATATTACCGTTCAAGAAAAAAATATTTTGACTACAAATAACAGATTTTAATTATGATTGTTTTGAACGCAGTAAGCTTGAAAAGAAATCTACAATCTTATGTAAAAGTTTCCAGCTTTAATTCCCCCAATAAAGTAAATTCACGGCATTAAAATAAATATATCTCGAGTTGAAGTAAGAGTTGAAGGGAAAACATCTCAAATGGTGACAAAAAAACAACGTAATAGCATCTCTTACGTTTAGATATTCATACAAAATACGTTTGGAAATACAAAAAAAAAAAGAGAAACAAAAAGGAAGAATTTATGTGTGTGTTTATATTACGTTGTAAATTCTTACCCTAATTTGGATGATTAGGGATGAATGTGCGTCTAGATAATCGATACTTTTGGGACACTAGAAAACGAGAAACACATGAAAATAAACATACGCATTCAATTGGCAATAATACATGAGATACAAAAAATGCTATAAATTATCTTCGAAATGATGCCCATCAGCGTTAATACATAGTTCCAATCGCCGGCGCAATGACTGCTGTACACGGGATAATGTAAATGTATTTGCTTACATGCTTTAACAATACGGCGTTTCGTATCCTCTGGGGTAGTCAGCACTTCCATATAAACATTTTCTTCCGAATGGCTCCATAGGAAGAAATTTAATGGATATAAATCGGGAGACCGTGCAGGCCATGAAATGTAGCCTCAACGCACAATACATTTGCCAGGGAATATCTAGTCAATTATTTCCCTGCTCTGTCCTATACTGTGGGCTGGGCATCCATCATGTTGGAAACACATATTCATACGAGTTACTAACGGTACGTCTTCTAACACGGGTACTAGTTCATGTTATAATAATTATGTGTATCTAGTAACATTTAAGATACAGTCTATAAAAATTGGCCCAATAAGGTGTTCCCCAACTATTCCACACCACACGTTCACACTCCGTTGATGTTGATGCTCCACCTGAAGCAGCTAATGAGGATTTCTTGTTGTCCAATAATGCGTATTTCGCAGATTAACTTGTCCACGATTCGTGAACCTTCCTTTATCTGTGTAAAGTATTAATGCTAAATGTCGTCTTATAGTCCAAGCACAGAATCCGACACGATTTTGAAAATCGTTTCCGTGAAGTTCTTGATGAAGAAACACATGAAACGGACGGTAGTTAATGTGACACAATATTCTAAGTGCACTAGATTTACTCATGTCACTACTCGCGATACATTACGTGAGCTTGTATAAGGATCAACCTCAACAGCAGCTAGCACATTCACAGTTCCTATTAGCCCAGTTATTGGTTTCGTGTGTACACGTTTTACGGGCCCAAAACTACCTGTTTCCCGTAACTGCTCATAACGGCTTACAAACGTTTGTCTCGAAGGCTGACGTCTATCAAGATATTTCTCAGTTTATAGAATACGTGTTTGGCTTGCACTTCTTCTACATTCACCGTAGGTCAACAACATGTCAGTTTTTCTACGTTTGTAAACACCATTATGAATCCTCAGTATCATGCTACGGAAATATACTTGGGGGATGTATTTTGTTCAGTTAGCTTGAGTACAACTCACGTTCCAACTTCAAGTGCTTTTTCTTGTAGATCGAGAAATATTTTGAGCCTATTAAAATGGAGTGTTATTGCAGATCACAATATTAAACATATTGTTTTTAATTTTAGTATTTCAGTTCGTATTATATTCGCATGAATTCATTTACGTAACTATCCAACAAACTCGTCTAATTACGATTGTCTTTTATTTTCCTTTCTTGCTATTTGATGTTTGGGTTTATGGCCGAATAACATTTTAGTTTTAATCTTGTTGTCCTTCTAATTTACTTTTGTTTGTCTGTTCTCTTTGCAGCCCATTTCTTTCAACAGGCAGTAAAATATAAAAGATAAAACAACAAACGATCAAATGAATAATACCTTACTAATATCGTCTGAAATGATACACCAGATTCATCCTAGCAAATGAGCAGCACTTGCAGGCTTGTTTAACGAAAGCTCATTGGAAAAATCACCAGTGTTCGATTTGTTAAACTTATACATTGCGAAGGGGTTATCCTAAAACTAGTGATTTCTGGTAAGTTTTAACGTAATACCTGTTTGGGTAGAAATACAGAGATTTAATCTCTGATTGGGATGATATTCAGAATCAACAAACGGGAATTATATCCTCAAAAAAAGGGGGGGAAATCCCCGGCTTCCACCCGCCAAATCGAACACTGGATGACTGTATACGTTCAGAGCAATCCAATTAATCTCTTCTTTGATTTTCAAATACCAAGTGTTTCAGTAATGTACGTTACATTATTGCATCCTAATATCGAATATAAAGATTAAAAGAAATACTCAAAGTAAACAAAAAAATCCTGGGAGTATCCAAATTGAACACTCAAATAATTTAATAAAATAATTTACTATGAGGTACGGTGGTCGGAATTATAAAATTACCGTCAGTCGTTCTGTCTGTGCGAGGATAGTTAAATCCATAATAGATCAGTTCAATAACAATTTGCTGTCGTAACTGCTATACCCTAGGTAATATTAATAGATGTTTTCTCTAAATTTGTTCCAATTTCACTTTTCTTTCCAAAGAAGTAAATATTTACTGCACTTATTATTTAAATTTTTTAAGTTGACCCGGCGTGTAGATTTACTCGGTACTCCATTGATAATGAAAATCTTCCACCTTCTTCTACAAACAAACTCGTTCGTCTATGTAACATATCCCCTTCATCGTTTATGAATCTCTTTATTCAGACGGGGAATAACTTAAATGGGGTCTTGTAGAGCAAAAATATTACATAATATTTTCATAAACCACCAGAACTCATTTTTTTGGACAAAATGTAACATAACACCTTTATCCTCTAACCGCTTCAATACTTACCCTACTTTCCATTTAAAATTTTGAAGTTGACCTCCCACATGCGTATTCCTGGCCTGCCACTGCCACTGAAATTATTACCATTGTATTTGCCATATGCAACCTTGTAATTTAATTTTATATTTCAAAGCTCTATGCGAAATAAGATCCGAGAAACAGGGTGATTCACAAAATCGGTAACAGTGACTTAACTCAGCTCCAAGTGCACAGAAATCATTGAAACAGAAATGTTAATACCAAAGTGGATGTGTCGAATCACGTGGTGATGCTATTGAAATCAGAGGCATCTCGGGAATACCTATACGGCTAGGCAAATTCAAAATGTTAAATGAGAACAGGGATTGATTGTGCCCCCATTTTAAAAAAAAATGCTAAACTTGTAACAACGTATAGAGGAAATACGTTTCCATACGTCTTACCGTTTGGCAGCTAGAAGACCTAATTTGTGATCGAAATTAACATGATGTGGAAGGTTTTCGGGAATTTAGGGTGCTGTAACTAAAATATAATAGCAAATGAAAGTTCCAAAGTAAAGTGAAATACTAAATGGAATATGCAAAATCAAAGGGTGAAAACTAAAAAAAGAAACGGGGGCGTCCCGGAAATACAAGTATGGGGGGGGCAACTTGAAAATGTTAAATAGAAACAATGCTTGATTTTGCTTTCTTTGAAACAAACATGGAATTTTGATCAACTTTCAAAGGAAACATTTTTAAAGGTATTCAGTTGCAATAACTACATGGTAAGTTAACTGTTGACCTACTAATTAACTCTTGTAATGGCCAAACGTTACGAGATAAAAAGAACAATATTTCCCCTGAAAGTTGTTCACAATTTCATGTTGTTGTTTTTTTTTTTCGAAGAAAGCAACATCAACCATTGATTCTATTTAAATTTTGAAGTTAGGTCCTATAACAGTATTTCCGGAATGCTCTTGTTTTATTTTTAATTTTCACCTTTTGATCCTGCATAACCCATTTAGTATTTTCCTTTTAGTTTAGAACCTTTACTTGCTATTTTTTCAGTTACAACATCCGAAAGACCCAAAACCCCTCTACACCATGCTAATTTCGACCAACAATTAGGTCTTCTAGCTGTCAAACGGTAAGAGATATGGACACGTGTTTCCTCTAAAAGTTGTTCACAATTTAGCGATTGTTTCAATCTGGACAAAACCAACGCCTGTTGACATTTAAAATTTTGAAGTTCAGATGTAGATTGACTCAGTTTCAAACCGTTTTTATTTGACCACTGAACAATTCTTCGTAAGATCTCTATTCAATTGATCAATACATGTATGTTAGTAGCTCGCCTGGAGTAGAAGCCATATGTACTTGAAAGTCGTTGGCATAATTATAGTATTTAAAGTGCAGAAATCCAGATGGTAAATTATTATGTTCAAGAAGAACAGAAGAGAACCGAGTACACTACCTTGAGATGTACCACGACGAAGAGTTCTCAGAAATGAGTCAATACCAGAAACACATACACATTGTGGGCGGCACAATAAATAACTTTGAATCAAATTGACAGAAAAGTTTGACTTTACAGAAACCAAGAAGTATAAAAATATTTATGCTTCTATTGTCAAGAGGATATGCAATGTCATTTGCGATATGAGCTAGAGCAGTGGTGGTGCAACGATATTTCCAGAACCTTGATTGAAAATGGTCAAGAAGGTCATTCGTTAGTCAGTAGGAACGAATTTGATCACTTGCAACATGTTCTATGTCTTTGAAAAGTTCCCGGGAAAATACTAATAGTTCTAGAATCGTCGGCATTTTAGGGAGGGTAAAAACTCTTGGAATTTTACATAAGGCAGAGAAAGTTATTGTTGTAATCGATAGGTTAAATAAGTTGATAATGGAAACAAGTGCAAATGCTAACATTTTTAAAATTAATTCTCGAGAGATTACATCTACCTCTATCGCTCTGGATGTTTCTATGTTGATTCCATTTTTAACTGTCAATGGAGTCATGCAGGTCAAAGAGAAAGAATATTGGATTTAGACCACGTTATTTTTTTGTTATGCAGCCAGTTACTCTACTTGTTTATTAGGTGTATGTTGCGGGCGTGATTAGTGGGCATGACCATACTTTCTCAGTAATTTTTATGAGTAATAATTAAATTTTTGGTGCAAAAAGACGGGGAAAACGTAAGCGTATGCCTTCATCCATTCTTTGAAAGTATTAGCAATTTGAATGCCCTTCGTTGGTGAGTAAAATTAGTAGTTCGGATAGCTAGGCTACTAGATTTGATGAGAAGCTTATGTTTCTAATATGTAACTTCATGAACTAAATGAATCATGTATAGGAATTTCTCTTTAGTTACTTAATAAATAATTATATAACATGAAAATGCTTCCACTACCAGGTGCGTTAAACATCAAACCGGAATTTATGTACAGAAAGCACACAGTGATTGGAAGACAATGCTTAGAACTATTTTATTCGAAGCATTGACCATCGCTAGCGATAGATTTCAGCCATCATTCCGGCAATGTGACATACCAGACGAAAACAACTGTGACCCTTCTGCTACAAACCAGTCATCAAGCCAGCCCTTGGCCCTTTCGTACAGCCCTTTCCAATCTTAAATATTAATATCAATTTGCATGACGTTCATTCGTGAGTGCATGTCACTGTTCCGATAACGGATTTACAAGAATTAAATATTTTCGCCGATAATTATATATTAAATCATATATCAAAGCAAACCACAGCTAATATCTTCAGTTCTTTAGATTTATAAATTAAGTGAATGTTGTGAAGATTCCAATAGTCACATGCAATTCTGATTGAAGAATATTCTAAACATTGTTTCCATATCTATATCAATTTTAATCGATAAGAATCAGATTTAATCATATTAATATAAAATGTCATTGCTTTTCAGCGCCTTCGACAAAGCAAAGTAAGTTATATATGATCAATTTTGTTTACTTCTAGTACTAGATCTTAACACCGGGCAAGTTATATATACGAACAATGTGAAAGGAATGTGACACTTAAATTAATAAATAATATTTTAATATGCATGAAGACAGATAGCTTTTTCTGCGTCTAGCTGTACATGTGTTTCTAAATAACATTTAAGAAAAAATAATTCTGGGTGTACCGTCGTGAACTGGATTTCCTTGCAAGCTACTACGAGACAAATTGAGATCCATAAATATAATCAAGTTGGGAACGGCACGTGTTGAGATAGTTGAGGTGATCTATTCCCCTGTGGTAACTAACATGGAAAATCGAAGTTTCAAATCTTGAATTACAAGGGACAAACGAAATCTGTGTTTGGACAGTTAGACGAAAGGCGAGATGCTTTTCTCTCATTCTCTTAAAACTTAATTGAATCTGTTTAATATTTGTTAGTTAAGTGACGATTTTCATGCAGTTAAATTCTCTGGTTTAGTCAGGAATATCTCTGAGAATGTTATAATTTTAGTGCATGCAATTAAAAAATATATGAAACCTACACACTCTTTTATTATCGAAAAATTTAGATATCTGCATGACGTTCATTCATGAATCTATATCCTTATGCCGGTAGCGTAATTACTATGTTTTAACACTATCAATAATACGTAAGGCAATATTTTGATAAATCAACTGCATAAACCTACGTAATGAATTTATACAAATTAGTTTCCATGGCATTGATTATAGCTTAATTTTTAAGAATTAGTTACAGGTTAAAAATTTTTTTAGGGTAATTGTGTATATTTTCTAAATCATTTGCTGACACACTTCGCCATTAGAAACCAGCACGAACATACTTCTGACCAGATGACTATAAATTTTAATTCCTTTTGAAGGAAATTAATGCGAATGAAACCCTAAATAAAAAAAAAAATCCACATTCAAAACCACATTTTTTTTTTCTTAAATTAAGTGCGCAATGCGCAGATCCAAATAATCACACGCATTGTAGTTTCATGAATACGCTAAACAATATATACGATAATTGTCTTTATTGTACTAGATAAAGAGAACATTTAAATGTATTAACAAGCAAAATTTGTTTCATTTTCCAGCGCCCCCACCGTGGCCAAGTAAGTTATATATTTTATATATATGTTTATGTGTACTATCAGATTTTTTTAATAAATTACATTTTAAATGCTTGTAGGATGGAATTTAAATTCAAGTTTTATTTACATATATTTTTTTCCTTAACTTGGCCCCAAGAAAGATAATTGTTACTACTGATCTTTCCTTGTGTCTAGCTCTCAATTTATTCTCGATAATCTTGAACGCAAGCAATATTAAGTCTACCAACCTGATAGAATCTTCTTCAATGAGTTTCCACGATTCTAATTGAGATCCATATATATATATATATATATATATATATATACTAGCTGGAATTTGCACGTTTCGACATAGCGGAGGTGGTATACTACCCGATTGGAACTAATTTTAAAAAAAAGCTTTCAACAGGTTGTTTATCAAGGGACAAAGAATTGTTTTGTAACAATTATGTGTTAGTCGAGTTAAGTTTCCTTCCTGCTCTTAAATCTGTATTGTAACCGTTTGTTTTCTGTTAGCTAATTTATGATCGTAATGCTTCTTACTTCCTGGGTCATTTAGTAATTTCTATGAGGGTATTGTATTTTTGGTTCAATAGCCGGGAACAATGTGAGACTAAACCCGTTTGAAATGTTAAATATTAATAGCAATTTGCATGCCGTTCATTCGTGAATGCATGTCGTTGTTCCGATAA
>JAGDQP010017904.1:0-37599 GCA_022664845.1 Lepisma saccharinum | reverse complement strand
GTCAGTTAGCCTAAAATGTGCAATTTCAGGGGTCCACAACTAGAACATAGTTTGAGATACGAATATGAAATTTTGTACATCTGCACATATTTACCATATCTCCTTAACGGCAAAAGCTCATATTCCTATCTTTAACATCTTTTTTCTTACGGGGCCCCCAAATCGTCGATTTTGCCATAAACTCTTGTTCCTGTATAACATGCTTCTGGCAGTGCTAACGTTTTCTGGCGTAAAGAACTTGGCTCATGCACTGCCGTGCATGTTGATATTACTGATCGGAGCAAAATAAATATCTAAACCTTGCAAACAATCAACAATGTATTCAGTCAGGGGCCTGTTGCACGCAAGTACCTTGCAACTTGTCACTCTTTAATTTGAACTTCCCGAGAGCTGTCTCAAGACTACTAACATCCTGCCACAAAGTCCTGCTCTCATTCAGTAACTTTTTTGTCATTTTGTGCAGGAAATGATTATGAAAGACAATATTCAATTGTTAGTGGACTTTTGACACCCAAAGCTAGACAACAAAACGACAATAAACGTGAAGATTGTGGTGGGAGGTTAGCGTTCATGTGACAGTCCTTCGGAAATGCAAACTGAAGAGTGAAAAGTTGCAAAAAAATTTCACGAAACAGTCCCCTAGGTCGTAAAAAATAAAACCATTTCTATAAATAATGTATACGCTCTGTAAATGAAAGTATTACTTACATTAGTACTTTTGAACCTTTTAATATTCGCGGACTGGCAAATTATAGGGAATAAACATTTAACGACCAGAAAGATGCCAGTTAGTTAGATGTTTATTTGACGTTCAAAACATGTCAACACATTTTCGCATTCTAATTGTTTTGGAAAGGAAATGTCAACTTTAATATCAACTTTGAACTGTCGAGAGCTATAAAATAGAGTTAAAATAATTATATTTATTAATTTGTCAAGGATCAGTATAATAGATTCGCGGAAAGGTACTGGACCGCAGACCGGCGGTTGACTACCTCTGAATTAGATTACGAATGAAAAGAACTTGTAATAATACATGCATTGTTAAGCAAATAGTGAACAGTACATTATTCTCACCACAATGTCACAAAATATAATCTGGTGATTATATATTCACTTAGGAACTATTTGTTTAGTCTTAAAGGTCAAATTTTGTAGTGCCATGTTCACTCTCACGTAAGAACATTTGAAGTTGAGAAAATATAATTTGTCTACTTAGATATTTGGCTTAATAATACATCATGTCTTTTTTGTACGTTACACAAACTGATCTCATGGGGTTGATATGAAGAATGCTGTCAATGAGAATGTTGTTACTATTTCTTCTCACATATAAGACATTCATATTAATCATGTGTTTTGGAATTGAATTTGAATTGAGTTTATTTTAAGGCCTTTAGGCAACTATGACTCAGGCCGTATGGATGATGATGGGATGAATTGGTGGGATGAAGAAAGTGGGAGGAAATGGGAGCACCCGAGAAAACCCACGCACACGGTGTTTGTCCACCACAAAGCCCACATGGCATGAGCAGGGATCGATCCGACGACCCCTAGCACCAGAGGTGAGCGCTCTACCAATTGAACCACCGTGGCCCCATGTGTTTTGGAGTTGCACTGTATATATTGAAGAAGTTACATAGTAAATTAATGTCTTCTCTTTTGTTGTTTTAACATTTCATACACTTGACAACTTTCTATCTTGCAATTGTCAAATGATGATTGTCAAATTTGAAAGTGAAGTATCTATCGGGTTTATGCAAATCGAGTACTGAAAATGTAATTTAACTTTAATATATCGTTTAGAGTTTATTGGGATTGTTTTATTTACTATTACAAGAAAGTTGATTTTATGCTCAAAAATTGAAGCTTATATATGTAAAATGAGAGAAATGGCGTTGAAGCTTATTTTGATACCACGAATTAATCTCGGAACTAATTAAATATCGGAACCCGGTACGCGTACTTAGTTTCTCAAACTGTTTTCACCGCTAATCACTCAGCAACTAGTATAATGAGATGATTTAAAGACAAATAAAAAAAGTTTATAAAGTTAATGGCGTACCTAAAGTGCATCTCTAAAATTCAACTCTGACGACTTCAAAAGCAAATGTGTGTGTAGTGGAAAAACAATTATGAATTGTATAGAATAAAACGCTAAATTTTGCTTGAAGACCGTATAAATTAACGTGCTTTGTTCATTTCGGGTCAAATGTAGATAACAGGACAATCTATTTGGTCTTTAAAGGGCCTTTGTAACAAACTTTCATGCGTAAAGTGAAACAACGTCGTCCGTATATTGCAATCAAAACTGTATTTAATGTTCAGGTGTACGTAATGCTGATTATGGACTTTTAAAACGATCTCTGGTAAAATCAATAAAATTGACAAAGCATGCTCTTTTCCTGTGGTTTTCACTTTTTAACTAATACTATATTTGTTTCATAGCATAAATAATATATCAACACTTTCACCCACGTATTATTTTGAAAAATATCGAGTCCATAATGTTAAGAGAATCAAGTTTTTAGCAAGGAATAAACTTTTTGAAAAGTATTGACAGCACTATTTAGATTTAGTGATATCATTTATAAACTTTTCAATAGGATGTTGGCTTTATTCTAATTCTCTAAATTTTTATTATAAAATCTTCATAGGAAAAAAGGAAATTCATATCTCGACTTGATCTCAGAAGACTTTTTTAATATACACGTACAGGTATTGGACAAAATAATGGAAACACTTATCGAAAGTGGGATATTTTGTAACTGTGCTTGCTAACACTTAGCACATCGGAAATCAACTGTCTCTTGTTTGTTACAGGTAGAATGGACTGTGCACTAATAGTAGACAGGGGTAGTGTGGTTGTAGATGTTGTGGTAAGTGACCAATATGTCCGAATTGACAGAATTTCAAATATGTCAAATTGTGAGTGCCCGTCTAGCTTGAGCATCTGTGAGCAAAACAATGACGTTATAATAACAGACAAAAGTTCAAAGGTATAGTGGCATGGTGTAAGTGCACAAAAACTGTACGCTGCAGGACTGGCAATGTGTCGTGTCGTCGGAAGACTCACCCTACCCACGTATCCACCATTTGGCACGTGTTTGTCTGGAGGACACCCACACAAGCATACAATGTGGACTGTCTCTGCTCGGCTATCAAACATGGTGGCGGATCTATTAAGGTCTGGGGGCCTATATCATGGCATTATTCAGCAGCCCCCCTTTTCACATTACGTGGTTTGGTCATGGCACCAGTATATAGAGAAGTCTTAGGTAATTAGGTCAACCCAACGGTGTAAACATTTTTTTTCAGACGGAAATATCATATTCCAGCATGATAAAGCCCCGTTCACACCATAACCTTGCTCACGAGTTCTTTCACGGGGATGCTAATGAGCATCAACATCTTCACAGGCTCGCGCAGTCACCAGACCTAAATATCGTTGAGCCTATGTGGGCTGTGTTGAAAACCAGGTTTCGGCGTGGATTTCCACCTCCGTCTCTACCTGAGCTGAAGGCTGTGCTGCATTAATGGCTTCAAATTCCACTCACCATCATTCAAGACTTGTATCGGTCTATTCTGCCCAGAATTCAAGATGTATTGCATGCTCAAGTTGGACCATCTCCGTATTAAAACAAAATGTTCCGATTTCCACAAGTGTTTCCATTATTTTGTCCAATACCTGTAAAAAGTTCTCAAATTCAATAGGCATATATAATTTAATATTACACGGAATTATAGATAAAGAAAACACAATTATTACAGTGCTTTTCAATGTTTTCACATTTACGGACCGGTAAGTTATAGGGGAGAAATTTCAAGGACAGAGATATCAGTAAGTTACAGGTTAATTTCAGGTTCACGACATGTGCGAACTTCTTCAGATTTGTTTTGGAAAAGTAAATGTAAACAATCTTGAACTGTTGAAATCTACAACACAGGCGTTAAATACTTAATTTGTTGTGTACCGCGGTTGAAAACCATTATCTTAATTTTTTTTCGAAATACTAATTCAATCGTTCAGTACTCTGAAGCAACAGTTTTCTCAACAATGATCAGATTAAAAATAAGAAAGTGGTATTAGTGTCAGGTTTCAGCAATAGTATAGACAGAATGGGATAACACACTTCAAAGCCGCCACTATTTCTAGCTCAGACATAAAACAATTTGTACTGCCACACCAGGATCGTTGTTTCAACACGGAAGAAATTCCTTCAATTCCACTTTTGACATAAATACAGCGACAGCAAAGCAGAAGAGAGGTTAGCGAGAGTCTACCGAGTGGATTTGGAAGTGATCGCTGCGTTGCTCGAATTAGGCAGATCCTGCTGTTCGTGACCTACCCGTCCAGCCAAAACCTGGGAAGGCTTTGGGCTCCATAAAGCCAGTCATTCTATGGAACAGAATGAATTGGGCGTCACTTGGGAACTAGCGAGCTAGCTGATTCTTGCATGGTTGGAGCCTTGTTGGAATTTGGGAACATCAGAGCCAGCGACACCTGTCTGAGCCCTCTGTCTGGTAAGTGGAAATGTGATTCGGAATACTTGCTATGAAATTCATTGCCGCTGGTGGGACTCGTTCCGCCCGTTTTTCCCTGACTATTGTTCAGTCTTAGAGTTAATAAACCCAGCTGTTTATAAAAGTTGAGCTTATTATTCCATTTGGTTCCAAGTGTCAATTCCCCCATTTATGCCTACCTTTCAGCTACGTCGTCCCAGAATATCCTACCAGGTGTTTGTCGCTTCAAGGTAAGGTTTTCCTCAGGTTCACTAGACGAACTCTGGGAAGGATATTCACCTTCTTGTTCCCGGTTAGTTTGAGGCCACATGGTAATTCATACATTACCGGAGTATCCTCTCGGTATTCGCCTTCCTTGTTAAAGGATTGTCTCAGTCACACCAGGCGAATGATTCGATGGTACTCAGGCTTAAAAGACAGAAAGTCTCGGTCAACATGTTGGAGCATCGGGTAATTTTTTCTCCGTCCCAAACTTGACGGAGTACTGGGTTATTTTCCCCCTTCAAAACACTATATAAGTCCATATGGTGTCAGCCCGGGTATTTGTTTCCCTTTTGCGGTCTTGTAAGAGCATGGTAGATGCACTGGGTAACTTTTTTCCATTCACACATGTTGAAGAACCGGGTTGGATTTTTTTTCTAACACCATGATTTTTTGACACTAGGATAATTCTGTTTTTGTCCCTCCCACTCACCCGGCCTAAGTTTCTTTTTGTAGTTTTAGATGTATATTTTGTGTAGAACCTACGTTCCAAACCAGTTTTGGGTGAATAATTTTCTCCCAATTTTCTCTCAAGTTGCATCCATTTTTTTGTTTCTAGAGTTCTTTTCTCCCATCTCCGTGAAAGGTCGTTGTTTCATCAATTAAGTGAATAGGGACGGAGCGCTTTTTCTTGTAAAGTCTTTTCCAGTAACATGCATCAAAGACAACTTAATTTATGGCCTTTAAGCCACTTTTGCTTCAGGTCGCATGAATCAGATCCATGTTCAAAAATTTACTCAATGTAACGATTTTGTTCAAATTCTTTTCGGCAATGTTTCTCTTTTAAATTAGTTGATTTTTGTTCTTTGGAATGTTGACTACCACCCATTGTTTTCAATTGTAGCTGGTTCTTTTAAGCAATTCTCGCTACATAAGATTGTATCTACGAATTTTGTTGTTGTTGTTTTATGCATTCTTATGTTTGATATTTTGAGGAGTGGTTCATTTATTTTAAAGACACCTTTGTGAGTGATTTTTTGGTAATGCAAGTTTTTGTTTTTCATCTTTTGTGTTTTCCATTGGTAGTTTGTCTGTGGATGGACATGGGGCAGTTTTCGTTGACAGTCTAATGGCGCTGCTGATATTGAAAATCATTTTTGCTTGAACTGTAGGTTCAGAACGTGTCGATGAATAAATGGGAATTTGTTTACGAGGACAGGACCGAATTGCTGTGGCCACCCGCATTTCGGTGGGTTCACTCTTGTGTGCTTGTGGAATTCTGTGCCAATCGATTATAGAGTTTCTTTAAATTGCCTGCAAGTTATCCTCTGTATTTTTTGTCAGACATTACTTCGCAGTGTGTATGGCTAGTTACTCAACAAAAGCGGTGCGTTTGGTTGACATTACTATTGTAGGGTCGTAGAAATGTCTAGCCCAAGTTTAGGTATTTTCT
This sequence comes from Lepisma saccharinum, assembly GCA_022664845.1. Lineage (NCBI taxonomy): Eukaryota > Metazoa > Arthropoda > Insecta > Zygentoma > Lepismatidae > Lepisma > Lepisma saccharinum. Next base: position 31,421 of record JAGDQP010017904.1, on the reverse strand, counting down.
GGTAAAATGTACTTGACAGCATTGTGTGGGAAGTCAAGTATCTCCTCAAAGGTTTGGAAAATTTCGGATTTTTTTGCAAGTTTTGTTGAAATCGGTGCTACAATCAACAAGTTATTTAAGGTTGTCATGTTGTACGATTCAGTTCGGTTCAAGCTCTAAGAAATTTATTATTCATTCATTGACTCTTGGTTTCTCGCGATGTGCCAATCGTCATCGACGCATTCTTTTATCAACCCCTCCTTCCGTTCAGCTTTTACCTATTCAGTAGTTTTGTTGTGGATATGTGAAATCAACATTGTGTTGATCATGCTTTGTTATGCAGACTTTGATGTTTTTTTGTACGGAGCTCTGTCTTGCTTAGACAGAAATCAAAGTTCGTTGTCAGAAAAAAAATTCGCTGACTATGGATTGATTGTCTAGCCAAGAGTTCTTTGTGCTTTCTTTTTCCCTTTTTCGATTAAGGACTATTGGTTAAATTCACGTTAGAAATATTTTTCTTACCAAAGGCAACACTTCAGTTTAATTACAAGTAGTTTTTGTTTACATCGTCACAGGTCTTTAATAGGTTATTCCAATATGTGTGCCACTAGGTCACGGGTTCATCTTCAACTCTCAGATATAGATTGCCAGTCCCGTATTATGAAATCGGACATTGCTCTTGCAATCACACGTAGAAGTAACTTCGAATTAATGGATTTAACAGCTGCTTCTATGCTCGTTTCTTATCGGAAATTAACCCTCCATATGTTTCGGAACTTCTCCCAATTTTTGCTCTACACCGCCTCCCACTTTATACTACATTGTATGTTATACTTTATGAATGGATGGATCGGAGCCTTCCAGATGGTAATGAGATAAAGCAGTTAGAATCAGAATTCCACACTCCCCTCTCTTTCCACTTCGAACAAATCTTTATGTGTACTTTTTTCTTTTATCGTTTCGTTTTATCGCTTGGCCAAAGACTGCAATGATTTGTTTATGCGTGTTTACATTAATTCATTTACATGAGTTGTTGTTCTCTTTTTATTTTTCACCTGAAAATTTACGAAGCTTCACATCAGCATGTCAAGATGTCTGCCAAGAAGCAGTCCTTTTATGCATCCGTTTCTCCGTCAAGTAATTTCGGTTGCTGCCTTACACTACGTGTTGTTTCGAGTGCATTTGTAAACAACACAAAACATTTTACTTTTGTATATTTATTTCGAGGGATTGCATTTTTTGTTTTTATTTTTATTTTTTTGGGGGGAGAAGGATAACACACTTAAAAAGGGAAGAAGGGTTTTAAATAGAAAGTGAATTTTGTACAATTTCGAACTCTAATCATGGTAAGACTGTCGGAGCGGATCCCAGTCTCTACCCTCTCACTTTTTCTTAACAGCGGAGACTGATTAAAAATTTAGATGGGGGGGATATGGACAGAATGAGATAACACACTTCGAAGCTGCCACTGTTTCTAGCTCAGACATGAAACAATTTGTACTGTCACACCAGAATCATTGCTTCAACACGGAAGAAATTCCTGCAATTCCACTTTTGACATAAATACAGCGACAGTAAAGGAGAAGAGAGGTTAGCGAGAGTACCGAGAGGATTTGGGAGAGATCACTGCATTGCTTTAATTAGGCAGATCCTGCTGTTCGTGATCTGCCTGTCCAGCCAAAACCTGGGAAGGCTTTGGGCGCCATAAAGCCAGTCATTCTATGGAACAGAATGAATTGGGCGTCACTTGAGATCTAGCGAGCTAGCTGATTCTTGCATGGTTGGAGCCTTGTTGGAATTTGGGAACATCAGAGCCAGCGATACCTGTCTGAGCCCTCTGTCTGGTAAGTGGAACTGTGATTCGGAATACTTGGTATGAAATTCATTGCCGCTGGTGGGACTCGTTCCGCCCGTTTTCCCCTGACTATTGTTCAGTCTTAGAGTTAATAAACCCAGCTGTTTATAAAAGTTGAGCTTATTATTCCATTTGGTTCCAAGTGTCAATTCCCCCATTTATGTCTACCTTTCAGCTACGTCGTCCCAGAATATCCTACCAGGTGTTTGTCGCTTCAACGTAAGGTTTTCCTCAGGTTCACTAGACGAACTCTGGGAAGGATATTCACCTTGTTGATCCCGGTTAGTTTTAGGCCACATGGTAATTCATACATTACCGGAGTATCCTCTCGGTATTCGCTTCCCTTGGTAAAGGATTGCCTCAGTCATACCAAGCGAATACTTCGATGGTACTCGGACTAAAGAGACAGAAAGTCTTATGTCCACAATAGATTGTATTGTTTGGTACATAAAAAATGTGTGCTGGATTATGTATCCAAAGCAACATATTCTATTGTCTCCTATAAACTGTACTTATTGTTGATTACAACATTGTTCGCACGAGTTATTCAGTTTATAAGGTTAGATACTTACGTTTGGAAAATAGGAAGTACTAAATCGCTTACTATGTAGAAAGAGAGAAAACAGCTAATTTGGATCTAATATAATCATAATACTTTTTATGACCGTCGAAATGATGACATTAAGTTATTGAGACAAAGAACTTAGAGATACATGATTTAAACGGACATTCAAGAATTAATGCCATAGTTAACACAGAAGTATATTGAAAATAAATATTAAAATTTACAAATTTGATTATAATGAAACAAAACGAAGGGAATGGACTGTCGTAGTCCATACAAGTTTAAAAGGAGTAATATTTATTCATAATTCACTTCCGTATTGGTTACCTCATACATGTCACTGTTACCTACCGAATATTATGCTCTTCCGCTATTATTAATTAATGCACTTACAGACTAGATTGTACAAATAGAAATACAACATTTTCTTTTCCTTCAAACTTAGCGACTATGATTTTAAGTATGTAAATTAACAAACAATAATGGGATAACAAGTCAAGTACTTATAAAATTATAACGTACAACATCGTTTATTAACAGGGCACAAGTAGTCTTTCGAAAGAAAATTTGGTATCAAAATGGACTGTACCAAGACTAATAGTTTTGTATATATTTAATTTTAAGGTAAAATTAATTCTATAGCATTTTATCCAAGGTTATTTCATTGCTTGGGGAAAGGTTGAGGCACGACAGAGCAAGACGTGCGGTCACAAAAATGTATCATTTTCTTTGACGTAAACACTGAATAATGCACCTTTTTTACGATTTCTCTGTCTAACTTTAATTTATACAGTGAATATCGAATGGCAAACCCTTATGCCGATAATGATGCAGCTTGCTAACGACATTGATCGATGCGAGGAACTTCCTGTTTCAATAAATGGAATTACAGATAATTATTAGTTTTACAATAGTTTTAGACAAGAAAAACATAACGTGATCTTGTTTATATTCTGTATTTATTGTTATACACGTCTTTTCACACTTGTCTGCGACCGGATTCGAACATGAAGTCCTGTTATCCGTTGATTCTGTAATCTTGTGATCCACTCTGCCACAGATCCATCCTTTAAGAACAATACGTCAATTACACATTTCATTAACTTATACGTGGAATATGGTGCCATTGATTCAGTCTTTTCATTACATAATGACTTCAAGGAAGGAGCATATTGAAGTTACTTTGGTATAACACGTGTCATTTCTCCATTAAATAGATGTTTTCGAACAAAAACGACGGTCTTCGGAACGATATCGGCCAGTGTCCGTTCGGTATCGCGTTATGACTTCTCTAAACAGTAATACTATTCTAAACTTAATAATTTAATCTGCCAAGTTTTACTTGTACTCTTTCTGAATAAAGTACAACACGTTTCTCAAGTTTCAGGAATACCTTTGAATGTCGAAATATCGTACCACGCCAATGTGGATGAATGTTTAGTCAGAACGACCAACAATGATCGGTATCTGCGTTATTGACCCAGTATAGACCAGATGTCGGCCCGTTACCCTTATGCAGCTTGGGTGAGGTGTCACTCAATAGGCCTCGGCAATGCATTTTCAAAGCACATTCCATGCTGAAGCCTGGCGGTAACACAGTCCGTATAACAAAACCACGCTAACCTGTTTTATTATATTTCCAAGCAGGTCTATTTTGATTGCCATTAACATAAATAACGTAGTAATGCTCTCGTACATTTTAAAAATATGTTTGCGACACTGATAACTGAGATGATTCTGATTGGACAAATAACAGTACTTTTATGTTCGTCGAATAAGTTTTATGCAAAATATGGTGTTGCTAGGTCTAACATAATGAAAGCAGCCTGAAAAATTGAATTTTATAGTGCGTTGGTAACACTGACAGCTCGAGTGGTTGGGAGCGAAGATACGCACAGTATTATTCCATTACGTCGAATATATTAAGGTCTCCTGTTAATGTGCGTGAAACTGGAAAGGAATGGAGGATATGGACAATGTATGCAATGTTCAACACAACATTGTAAATCTTAAATAAGTGATTTCTATGGTCAAGTAAAATGTATTTAATCACGCAGTAGATTCTATAAAGAGTTCTGAATAACATCTCGTACTTTTGGCAATGGAAAAATGAGGTTGTTGATAATAAATCCTCCGAACAACTTCTTAATCTTCTCAATAGCCTCTTTGTCTCCAGCTTCCCAACCACGATGCAATATAATCTTTGTTATTTTCCTTCTTCCGAGCTACATAGCGGGCCCATCTTAGCCGCCGCGGTTTCATAATTCTTATAACATTAGGTGAATTCCATAGTTCTTTATTATGTGGTCTCCTCCATTCTAGGCCATCAAGTTCCGTACATTTTCCTCGAAACCTCATTTTCAAACACTTTTAGTTTATGTTAGTCTGTCATGCTCGTTCTCAGCAAGTTTCGCAACCATAACTGCAGAATAACTGACCATATTTCTTTCTGACCTCGTTTTTACTTATTACATGTGCTTCAAAGTATTCATATATTTTCCGTATAATCAAATTCTTAATTGTTACATGTCTGTTTATTCCTTCATCTGCGTTTCGGGTTGTTGCCTTATATATTATTTTATTTGTGTTCACCATTAGACTTATCTACCCACAAACTTCTATTAACATGTCAATGTTAGCTTGTAGTGCATCTGTATCGGCCCCTACTAAATCTACATTATCTGCCTATACGAACAAATGGTATAATCAATTCAATATTATTTTCTTTTTTATAGACTTTTCTTTTGTTTACAATGGTTCTTGGTGCCCTCAAATCTTGCAATATTTATTTCTTATTTCCCATCATCATACAACGATGTAATTTTGCACAGAGACGTAAGTCGGGTGATAAATACAATATTCCATTGTTACTTTCATATGTTTCAATATATTTATTATATTTAAAAATAATATTTTAATATTTTTTAATATGGATATATTTATCCTAAAATAAATACTAGCCTGCAACGATATTGTCTCTCGCTGGTTGCATAACACCTTAGTATTTGGGTCACTTAACATTAGCTTAAGAAAAAGCATCGGAACACCGAAATAACTAGAATATATTTTCAAAATACATTTTTTTTATACAATTCATACTAAAAAGTAAAAAATAATTTTGTTTATGCATGACTAAATACAAAAGCATTGAGCGGGCCGATTGAAGAATTTATAAAGTGACTGTATATGAGAGCGCGCCTCATGTTTTTCTTTTTAGTCATGCATAAAGATTTGTGTTCTTTACTTTTTAGTACGAATTGTTTAACAAACATGTGTCTTTGTAAAATTTTATTATTTTTTATCATCTTTTGCTTATAGAAATTAATATTATGATGCAATGTTCAAAGAGTAGTTAAGTTTTAGTTCGTAGTCAATATTTAAATTATCTGACAATATATAATATATTCATACTCTGCTTGTTAATACGTGATTACTAGACATAATGACCACTGAGTCATCTGAACTAGATTTTTCGGAATTCCAAATCGTACCAGGGTTATTGCATGATTAACTTTGGGCAGTGAATGTTTTGTTTTTTTACTGAGAAATAAACTTCTTGCTATTTCGGTTGAAAAAATTGCAAGTCGTCTTTTATTATAAAGTGGGATTGAAAGTATTATCTTGATGATTTAGTTCTTATATAAAAAACTTTGGAGAATAATATTATTAGTGATCTATAACTTTATTTGACGGAAGTGTTCCGAAATATTTTTCCTAGCCATTCGTTAGGGTCCTTTGCGCGACACAAATATTCAAAAAGCATGTCGTAGGAAGCTAAGTAAGGATGTGAAATTTTTATTGTAAATTGCAATTTGGATTAGCCAAATCATACTTATTAATGGTGAAGTGTCTCTATTTGAACTATGACTACATTTTGGTAGAGGATAATATGAAGTTTACATGCTTCATATGGCAAAGAAAGACTGTTGTAATTGTTATAGTTTGTGATTCTTATGTCTGCAACATATAGCTGTTTCCATTAAGGAGCTCAGAAGCAAAGAGATGCAAGTGACTGGCATAGAAAAGAATTTCGCTTTCATCATTTATTTTTAAAAATAAATAAACGTGACGCATTTTTTTCATATTTTCTACAAAGATACCTGACGTACAATGCAAAAGCTGTATCTTTGAATTGTGAGTACAAATTGCCGACTTTGTACCAACAATTTTTAAAATCCCAGGGTTAAGTTTAGAGGGGTGGTTCCTTGCCTCCCAGTTATTGGGAGGGAACAGATTGAGAAAGAACCATGGTAAAATATGAATCTCTATGCCCGTCACTACCTCTGAAAAATAGGCGGTATAATGTTCCCACTATATTTTAGAATCAGTGACTTGCACAGGGATTCATATTTTACCATCGCTTCTTTTTCTAATTAATCTGTTCCCTCCCAAGAACTGGGAGGCGAAAAAACACCCCTCTAAACCCAACCTTGTGTTCGCCATTGCCTCTCAAAAATTGTGGATACAAAATCGGCATTTTGTACCCAGTATACAGTTTTTGCAGTGTATGGTGCTACATGTTGTATGTTACATACAAAAGCTCATTCTCCAACACTGCCATATAAAACAACAATAATAAAGACATAAAAAGCTGTACAGAAAATTAACATGTTTTCATAGATGCGTATGCATTTTCTGTTGGTTTCAAACAGTGATTTTATCTTAGCAGTAGATGTTACTATCGATAATAGATTGTTTCTTTATATTTTTCAGTAAATTTTAAGTCTATGATTGGTTGCGTAGCTGAAATACACCACTACTTAGAGTGCTCCAGTAACCATAAAGCCTAAATTTAGGGAATGTCTAATTTGCATACGAGTAATACGAGCCGTTGCGTACGGAGCTTGTGTTCCTCGTTCCAGCTTTGGACGGTGTTATACAATGAGTTTCGAAATAAAAGATGTTAATGAAATCCTTAAAGAAATGAATGATCCCAACTTCAAGTATGCTCTTTCTCCTGGGGAGTTGGAAACTGCTAGAGAAATATATCCTGATAAACCTCATATGGTCGCTAGATTAGAACGCCAAGCAAGATGCAAATTAGCTAAGAAGAAAGGTGCTGTAAGTGATTCGAGTTTGCCCTTTTTAGGGACCCCTCCCACCAATGTCCCACTTCTGATATACGAGCGCCCGGATCCTCCGCACTCCGATGGCCCACCACCTGTCAAGAAATCTGCACAAGTAGCCAGTGCTGTTCAATTCGTCAAGATCACTGATAATAATAAAACTAAAGCTCAAGAAATTCCCATTTCATCAGAATCTGACCATTCAATGGACACCGATGGCTTCATCGAACCCAAGAAAACAGCAAAATTTCGCAATGTTGCCACAGATCCAGGTATCAAGATCACAAATCGTTATCAGTCGTTAGAAGTTCAAGAACATATTGTTTCTAAAGACAATAAATCCAAGCCACCTGCACTTTTTATTTACGGAATAGAACAGAAATACCAGTTTACAAGAACTTTGTCTGCTACCTGCAAGAATCCGCCTAAAATTCGTCATACCAATGACTTCATCTGTCTTCAAGCCAGTACACAGGAAGATTACGATAAACTCAAAGCATATTGCCTTCAAACGAAAATACAATTCACCACAGATGTGCCTAAGTCAGAACGGCCCTTCAAAATTGTAATCCGGAAATTACCAGTGGATACAGATACTAATGATATCCATCAAGAACTTGCTGCTCAAAATTATCCGATTCAAGATGTCAAACAAATGTACCGTCGTGATCCTACTTCTCATCACAGAATTTACATGCCACTCTTTTTAGTCTCACTCAAAAGGAATTTTAACATACAAGAAATTTTTCAGCTTGAATATTTGTGCCATTATCGTATTGCTATAGAGCTATACAGACCAAACAAATTGCTGCAATGCTATCGCTGCCAGCGCTATAATCACACGCAATTCACGTGCTTCATGAATCCCAGATGTGTTAAATGCGCAGGAGCTCACCTGTCCACAGAATGTACTAAAATGGACCGTACTACACCTGCTACATGTGCCAATTGCAAACAAGATCATCCTGCCAACTACAAGGGCTGCACAACCTTCAAGAAATACAAAGCTTCTCGAACTTCAAATACTGACCGACAAACCACTACCACTACAGCAACTACTACCTCGCAGTCTCAACAAACATCACCATCAACTGTTTCTCAACCTGAACCCAAGACTGACGTCAATAGTAAAGAGAATTCACCCTCTGGAAGCATAAATTTCGGCCAGATCGTACAGAAAATCTCACCACTTGTTCAAAATCTGAATTTCGAAGATGTCATGAAAGTCATTTCTAAAGGATTCACCAAGATACAAACTGCTCAGGACACCAATGTGATCATCATCACTCTCATCGAAATTGTTACTAACATCCTGCAACTTAATGTCAAATAAATAACTACATTACTGTAAGTCAGAAATAACTTTACAATGGAGTAACTAATTAACATCTACTGTGATTCAATTTCACCGGCCATCAGAAGACTATAAAATCTCCTTTCTCCCCTACAATACAGGAAAATCGTCAATTATGAAAACAACAAGGAACTACCACCGTCATCTCTACTTCGTATAATTCAAGAAATCAACATCCATCTCAAGTGCACAAACAGACCTGCGACAGTTGCGGCCTGTACACTTCATGTACGCTTTTTATTCATCCGTCATACAATCAAATAGAAGCCATGAGCAGAACTGCTCGATACTTCATGCATAAAAGTCATCATTTTCTCTGCTGTTCTCTGCTGTTTGTCTAATTTGCTGACAAGTACAATTTTTGCGCCACCAAAAACCTACTGGCGGAAAGGAAATAAGCAAGACAGTTCAGAGACATCTAGTGGTGAATTTCGAAGCTTCAAGGCCAGATCGAAATACTTAGATATGTGAATCATGTTTTCTTTTAAAGGCATAAATTCATGTTTTTTCCTTCTTGGTTTGAATTCAATAGAACTTTCAGTAATAACATTTAGTTACAGTTCCCTTTCTGTATTAACAAAATGAATAAAAATGATTCAGTAATTCAGTCATAGGATAGTACTAATCAATATTAGCATTAATTTAGGTGTAGGGCTTTTTTTTTAAAAAAAAAAAACACTATTTATTCATACCACACGAAGAGGAGCTGAAGTTCAACAAGAAGTAGGAAAACCACATATCCCAGTTTCGACCCAAGAACCGCTTCAACCAAGAGGATGATAGCTGAGTCCCAAGGAATATCAGTTCAATAGTACTCTACAAGACCACCAGAGGCATGCAGCCAATATGCAGTGTTTCTGCTAGCTGACATATCCAACTGCAGTATATCTTCATATGCCAATGGACTTTCTTCAAGGGATCATCCCGACATTCGAGTAGTGATACTAACTTGTAGCAGTATGAATACCACCAAGTTTTCATCATGCCAGTATCCTAATCCGAATACAGAATACGTGGTTTACGACGAAGTGTTCCCATCACTATTGAACTCCCCTCCAGCTGAAATAGACAGCACAAATGAAATTATGACTACTATTTGATGAATCATACATAACACATCACTACTGGATGGAGATTTGAGGTCCACGTCTTTGTTTAATGATCATTAAAGCAAAAATCATATGTATCACCCTTTGTTTCACTATTCACATGTTCCCGCGATCACCACTTCTTGTGCTTTGTAAAATAGACGCCGTATACAGTGCGCAATGCAAAAGACACTATCATTCACTAGCATGATGCATTAAACAGAATAAAGAATGTGTTCCATATGAACTAATTCCATAATAGATGCTACACTGTTCTCAAGCATTATGTAACATACTGTGACCGACATATTCCGCTTCACTATGTTCATCACAGTCATGAAACGGAATAGTTGGAGTCAGATAACCAGGGGAAACTAAGTGATGCACACTTTGTTCACTTAAGCTGCTCACAGATGACTATAGTGTCTCTCAATGAAGTGTTTCAATCCGTATTTTTTTTACAGTTTTAGTGTGTGTCATGTGAATTTCCTATGTGATTTGTGTTCACGGACGTTTCATCAAACATAAACAATGTGAATTAGGAAAATCCAACGATGAATTATTGAATAAACAATAATGGAAAATCATATGAATTTTGTGTTATGAAAGTGTCTTAGACAAAACACTATAGTTGAAAAACAAAAATAATACAAAAACATCCAAATAAGACACACAAAACTAGTGTAATTGAACATTAGTGAATCAGTTTTTTAAAGTAGGTTAACGTTGAGTAAATTGCCCTGATACTTTTATTTCGTTTATTTTAGAGTCCTGTGCTATGCAACTCACTCCGTCACGCGCGGTAGTGTCGTACCAGGGAAATTCACTGTTAAACAAGTTTGTGTGTAAATATTAAATAAAAAGAGAAATATGTTTTATTGTACAGAATCCGAGGCATGAACCAAGGAGTAGGTAAACATAATTATGCATATGTTATATTAATTTAGATAAGCAAGACTGGTATTCCAACGAAAGTCATTTCATTCAGAAATAATATTGTAATTTTCTATAAAAGTAAGATGTAGCAGTATAACAAGTATCGAGTTTCGTTAAGGGCAAAGTCCATGCTTCATTTGCAATTCAAAAGGGCAAGAATATAATCTTTAAGATCAAAATATATTTGACTCTGCAGTTCAAAGTACAGCTGGAACATGCATATCACATATCGCTTCGGATATCAGAACAACGAGCAGTTTGTATGATCAAGGACAAAGTTCAACTCGACCGGAACCTCAGATATCACCAAACAAGGTGTACGAAGTTCATAACAGCACATCACAATCAAACCTCAATCTTATTGTCATTGTTTCTGAAGTGATTAAGCTCGTCCCGATGGGCGTGCTTAAGTGAACTTTGATTTGTTACCCTCAAGAACTGTGAGTGCAGGTTTTGTATAAACAATTGACACCGGACACCGAGCGGTGTGAGATCGAGTGTTGTGTGTGGACACGTGAAACGTATATTTGATCCGCTACTATACATATCAATTCCGATTACTGTTATTAAGTCTTCAAGTCAATATCCTCGGTACAGCTCTGTCTTTTCAACTTCATCCGAACTGAGACTGCAAATAACCATGTTCAGCTCTGATCATAGACTTTGATCTTTATAACATAATACTCACCTCATCTTATTCTATCATCTTTACTTTTCTTAGATAAGTTGGAAGTCACTAATTGCATCATCGATTACTATATTATCTAAATGTAAGTATTGTTGTGTGATTATCAGAGGGACCTTAGGTTAGTTTAGTCTTGAGTTCATATCCGTATTTCAATGTGTAAATTCTTAGATATAGAGATGTTTGCTACACAGACGAAACAAAGCATTTCTATTCATGTTAAATTACTCGTATTCCTAAAACCTTTTGAATGCAGTTTTGTTACCTAGATTGACACCACTGGCTCTATCTTGGGCTTACGCCCTACCCCCTTGTAGTTAATGCTGTTTACTTAACGTGAATAAATTGACAGGTAAGTAAGTGCATACATTTCAATCTTAAACGAACCAACAATTCGACCAGGATGAAACTTGATTATTATTATATACATACATTAAACGCCCAACATAAGGTTTCAACTACGTTTGTAAAAGTTATCAAATGTAGTGCTAAGAAAATCATGATTATTTTTATTGTTAATTTCAATACTTGTACTACTATTGTTTTCAGACCATTTTTATTCACTTTTTGAGAACGTTCTTTTTCCTTATTCTCGAATTCTATACATATTTATAACATTTTATAATCTTGTTCAAACTCTCGCATTTATTTTCATTAAAATTATTCGGATTGTTGCATATGCAAATACCTTATATAATATTAGCAAGTATTGTTTGCTAGTATAAGAAACTGGACGCTACTGTTGTCTGCATGACGAACTTCATAAAATGTAATTGAGAAAGAATTTATACATGACGAACCTAAATACATACAATGATAAATATTTAGAACTTTTAAAGCATAATCAAACAAAGAAAAGGAATCAGGAACTGCATATTATTGATGAACCTCATTATATACACAAAAGTAACACCAGGTTTCTAAGAGGAGCAACGAAACGATGTGAGAAATTAATTAGAGAGCAATGTCGCATGTATTATAATCCGACTGATGCTAATGAAAATGAATGTGAAAGTTGAAACCAAGAATGAGTAAATCTCATAAATATGTATAGAATTAGAAAATTAAAAGCAACGTTCTCAACAAATTAATACATATGGTCCGACATCTATAGAAATTCAAATATTTATAAACAAACAATAAAACGAAATTATTATGGTAGCTGTACTTGATAATTGTTATGACTCTATCGAATCGTTCTGCTGTGTTTTTAATATGTGAATTTAATACTCGAATTTAGTAATCAATTGTGTTTCAAACACTGCACCGTTTTATTTTTTGTTATAAACATGAGTATTGTTCGTTTTCAAGATTTCATGTTCAATAATAGTGAGTGGACTAATGTTGCTATTTAATACTGAAGATCTGTGATATGAACTTTGAACAAAAACAAACAAAATGTATTTTAGCAATATGCATTTCATAAGTCATGATTTTCCATGTTGCGTGAAAGGGTTAAAGTTAACATCAATTATAATGAACAATTTGCAAAATATGGAATCGAGAAGCAGGTGAAGAAATCACTATATTCTGAATGTTATTGGTTAAATACACTATATATGCGATATGTCTGTAAAGTGTTGTATTAAAATATGTTTTTTTCCATAATAAAAAGTCCGATAATAAAAAAATTAAATTTCCGAATTCAATGCTTCCTACTTTCCACCAAGTCGCCCAACTCGAAACATGATCATTGGTCTATTACTTTCCGCACAACTCTTCAATATAATTACCGGTGAGCACACGGATACAAAAGCAATAATTTAGGATGACAATAAAATTTATTTCATCAAAGGTAACTATTTGATTGAACTTAATGATATAAATAATTTTGGTCAAAATATAATGACTTAAATCAAGTATCAAACTGAGCAGTGATATTTGCCTTCTTTTAGGGAATTGAGAGCAAAATACCTAGATATGTTGTGACAACGGGACAAAGAATAATTAATATGGCGTAGGTTACTACTGCAAGAATACAAATTTGTGTTTTAATTATAAGATTAATTTGCATTATAAGTGTGATTATTGTGATTAACTGCATGTTAATGTGGACCCTGTGTAACTATATGTAATTATTTCTGTAATGAGCGAAACTACCCCATTCCCGAGTGTACAAAGACATTATCAAATCAGGAACACAGTCCGAACAGCGAGGCACATCTGTGAACCTCAACGCAGATGAGACCAGGAGCGGGATAACCACCCAAAGAAAAGGACGAGGAGAACAGAGGTTTCTCCCAAAGAGAAAAAAATTCAATATATTCAGAACTGGATGGAGTAAGACAGCGGGAAGACTCGTAAGGAGTACTGAAATATGACACATGGACTAGAACAAGGATAGCTGCCTCAACTCATAGAGATCCTAAGGCCAAGAACAAGTTCAGCAGACATGGACATGTCCATTGACTACGCATTAAAGTATCCGCTGCCACATCGATACACACCGTGTTAGAGATAAAAAGTATGTCGAACTAGGGCTGTCTAAAAGTACTAGTAAAACAAGAAGCAAATATGCGATCACGTAGAAAAAGAGAGGGAAATAAAATATCTTTCAAAAGACACATTAATCATGGCGCTCATCGACTATAAACGCTGAAGGAGCAGAAATGAAAATATTAAGGTAACTAGGAAAGTTTGAACTTTACAAGCCGATTTCACCGGCGAACATACAATAAAGTATTTCAAATAGAAGATGAAAACTAGAAATTTTGAGTAGTGGAACCATGGAGACAACGCTCTAAGACCAGAACTCTGCCAAAATCTGACAATTTCATTAATGCAAAATTTTGTTCAAGACTCTTCAAAAATTCTTACGGAGCCTGGGTCAGCACTTGACCAGGAAATACCGGAAAGTGTTCTAGATCAGACAATCCTAACGGTTTGGATCAGGATCAGTTAAATTATTATTGTCGGATTCCTACCTTCCTGAGTTAACCTCTGGTTTCCAAGAATTATAATCACTATTTTTAAAAGGTTTAAAACTTGGACAGTCGGAAGACTTCGGAAGACAGTCTTAAAATTTCCAAACGTAGGCAATGACGAGTAAGTTGCTGAACTGCTAATAGCATTTATTAAAAGTTAAAGGTCCAGGACATTGAACTGGAGCCCCGAAACTCCACCCTTAATTTCTAGTGGTGTTCACTTAAGTACCAGTGGCCCGTGTTGAAGTCAAACTTGTAGTACTAATAGTATCCACATCAACACCCTTTGATACTACTTTAGACCATGATAATACGCTATCCGGACTTTTCGTGACTTCTGTTCTCCCTGGTTCCTCTACATTCCTATCACTGAATCGATTTGACAATTCGCTTTTCAATAAGGCAACTTCTTCTTTTAATTAACGTAACTCTGAATTGAGTTCCTTGGTTCTGGTCTCCCACGTGGAATTTACTTCCTCAATCTGTGAGTCAGTGTGACGCACCTCCCCTGCCAATTCATCCGTAAGTTTTGTTAACTCATTCACAGCCAACTTTACTGCTGACATTTCAGTTGTTAGTTTACTAACTGTATCCTACACTGACCTACGAAAATTTTGACTTTCACTTTGCATCATGTCCAGCTTCGTTTCAATATTTTCTATGTTACTATAGAGGTTAGTTTCGGTATTATCCAATTAACTACTGCGGCTAGCTTCGGCACTTAACAATTTACTGTTAAGGTTAGTTTGGATAATTTCCAATTTACTGTTAAGGCTAGCTTTGGTGCCTTTCAGTTTACTAGCTAGCTTTCTTTCAGTCCTATCTAACTTATAACTGATACCAGTCAAATCTACTACCATTTTGTCTGTAACAGCGCCTGTAGTTTCATCAGAAGCTTGATCACTGTCATCACCACTCTCGCAAATTTTGGGACATGATTCTACACATTCGTTGCAGAACCAAGGACTATTTTTCTCTTGAGACTATGGTACAAGTAAGGCACTATTTCCGCTCACGATCTGTGATAGCAGAGTGAACAATGAGAGGGGGAAATCGCCTCTTTCTCCTTGTCCATGCAACAGAACATAGTTTCACTGCTATTAAACCCCACGCGATACATTTCGGCCGCGTCTGGTTTCCTACATTTACGTCTTTTAACTTTAAACATGGTACAAAATTCACTATGCCCAATCAAATAAATGTACACTTTTATTACTACTATATATGTATATGAACTTCTTCGTAGTCCAATCGGTAGCGTGCTCGACTTCAGTTCGAGCGGTCCCGGGTTCGATTCATGGTGGGGGCTCAAAATGTCGGTGTTGACCTAGCATCGTGAGGACAATTGGAGAACTGCTGTGTATAAAATACTGGGGATCACAGTGAGAGCTTCGGATCTACTCTCCGAACCCTTCTGGTGTAAAAATAAAACAAAAAAAACCAACAGAAAATTAACACAGTTTGATAACACATTCAATAAAAAAATTATCACAATGTAGATAAAAAAATCTCTCGTGTACTAGTCTAACACAAAATAACTTGTTAAAGCATTGTCAGTAGAACCTGAAACATTAAAATTATTCACTTTAGCTTTGTAACAGTTCTAGAACTACTGAAGTAAATGAAATCAGAGGAAAATCGCTGTTTGAATTGTTTATTTGCTTCAAACATTTATGAAATTTTTATTACACAGAGTAACTACGTGCTAGACAAAAAATACATTCATTACTCTGGACGAGTACATATCGTTTCAGTAAGCTACATTGATATTCATTCAGCGTTTGTTGGAAAACATTCATGTTGAAGTTTTAAAAGTCTTTAGTAACATTTCCAGTTCGATTTTTCAAGGAAAATAAGAGTAAATTACGTTTTACTTCGTATAACATTCCAAATACAATGCACAAATTCTGGCTTCGTTTACGAACAATTAACGATTTGAAAGCAAACGAACTGAATAAGACGTTAATAAAGACATTCGAAATTTCAAGTAAAGTTCTAGTTTGTAAAATTGCAGTTTGGAAAAGGTCAACTACTGAATTAAAAATCTTGTCAAATAAATATTCTATATCTCAACCGAAATTAATATTATAACATCAAGTTTCGTAATTTAGTAGGTTAAATTCTTATTCTGGGGTCTAATCCGATATAAACACTTTTCAGTATGCATGAAACATCTCGTTCAAAATTAACTGTCAGTTTTTAATAAAGGTTTTGTACAATACTAATCGATATTCTTGTACAGATGAGCTCATAATCACTATTTTTCAGTAATTTAACATCACTCCAAGATTCCTTAAACACAATAAGGCAGGAAGGCTGACTCCTATTTGTCAAAAAAACATTTGATCGGAAATGAAACATAAGCAAAAAAATCAAACGGAAACGTAGAAGTACGTACACACGGAGTACTAAAGCCAATCTAACTCCGGTCATGACGATGAGTGAAAATTAAAGTAAAATAAAATATTTTTTTTTAGTCACTAAACTATATTTTCTCTATAAAGAAATACTTAAATGATAATGTGAGGAAAGGTAAAGTTAAATTAAACAGAACAGAAAATAGTTCTACAGAATTGGTAACCCTACAGTGAAAATGCTAAGTAGGTGAAAACAGAGCCATGTTCGCCGTGTTCCAGATTAGCCTATCATCGCAAAAAAGTGCCACCTTGAACTATGAGAAATTTACACATATACATTTCAAACATACTAAAATTACAAGATAAACCTCACTGAGGAAAATTTATAATTTGTCAAAAGTCTATCTTCAAGAAACCAGTAGAAAGAACTCCGAACGCTAGAATTTAATTTCCGTGAAGATCTTAAAGCTATCTTCCGAGAGATGGCGTCTTGAAGATACCACTCCGACGAGCAGAAATCTTGTTTGAAATATTTATTTTTTACAGCTAAGCGGAAAGGGCGAACATCTTATTATGCCGCAATCAAAACGTCGGGTTACAACGATTTATCTGCGTGCCAATTGACCAAACTATTGTACTTTAATTTTCGAAAAATATAATTTTATAGTTTGAGTTTGAATAAGCACGCCCTGGAGGAAATATATTCCGTCTCTTAGTATATCGCTGGAGACAAAAACACACCCTCTTCTTAAACCAGAACAAACATTACACCTCAAGTAGTCAGGGCTACCAGAATCTTTAAGTCAAGCAAAACTTCAGTAATTTTCGCAATTACCATTGCGAAAAAAAGCAAAATGACCAAATGTTCAAAAAGTTAAAAATGAAAAGTATTATGTTTATAATAATTAATATATTATTTCTCAATAAAAGCTAGGTTTTACTCTGGCGGGAAGATTCTTCCAATAAGGATTCAACACATCCTGTAATGTCTAACCCAATAATAGGCGAAGACACATTTTAAGCAATAGGAGGATAGTTAACAAGAAAATATGAGCCGAAAATATGAGTTAACAAGAAAATAGTTTGTACGGAAAGAAGTAATCCGAAGCAAAAGTAATAAAAGAATAACGAAATTTTACAAATTAGCACAAAAGAGATAGAAGACAGTCAAGATAGCAAAAGCAAATAAGGGTTCATAATAGTAATACTCTTTTGAAGACTGACGTAATGGAAAACAAACAAAACAGCAAAATACAAACATGAAACTGTGATTCCACACGTTACATGAACTATGTGAATATTAAGCAATATATTTTGACAATTTCAAACAAATGACGAATCATGTGAATGCAAATGGGAATATTGGCAATGTGGATATAACTGTAAAGTAATCGCAGTGTATTCGTGCTACAAAACACAATAAACGACATTATGAATTTGCACATTGTACTAAAACTATTATAATAACACTACAGAAGATGTCTGTCATATTAACTTATTTATGGTTATTAGGCATTTTATATTTACCTGTATATAAATGCATGCAATTTCACTTACCTCTTATAATAGAATAGTATAGTATCTTATTATTTAAAAACTAGTCATATATTGCATCAATTCTTAAATATTCATTATACGTGTAGTTTGTAAGCTTTTAGTGTGAAATTGTTAATTTTTTAGCAATAATTTTATTTAAAATTATATCTTTGAATTCCCTCAAATGAATTTAACATTTTTTTGATGCAGCGAAGCATAACATGATTGACACTTTCATCAAATAACATGAAAATCTAATTTACCTATAAGATAATTTGTTTTCAGATTTAAATTCAGTAATAGTTTTAATAGACTTGGATAATGTGTTTAAAATTAAAAACCCTTAATGGATGAGTAGTTTCTATTTTTCCGCACAAACAAAAAGCATGTTCTTATTTAATTACAGAGTAATAATTGTTTTGTTGGCGTTGTTATACATTGATACATTTAAAATTTTGTAGAAACATGTTTCCTTTAGTTTTACCAATTTGTTACTGTTCAAAATCAGTATTTCGTTTTATAAATAATTTCTTTTACATGGTATGTAATATGATTTCAGAGACTACTATTTACTACACTTTAATAGTTTCATCTTACGAAATATTTAATTCGCAAAGCCTTTATTATGGTTTAATAGAATCGTAGCATCTATAATTAAACCTCATCATTAATACAGGTGAACAGTCAGATACTGATGACTTGATATATTTATAGCTCAATATGTTATTTAGATCATATAGAAATATCTCAAATGGCAATTAATATTTGATACAGTTAAATCATTAATCAATAAAATAAAGATTTAATGACCCATAATATAGGGAAAATTGCCAAATAGTCTACCGCTGAAGTAAAATACATAATTCTAAATAATATGAACTCGTTATGATGTTTCTTTGGCTCAGCACATTAAATGATCACATTTTTATATCATACATTGATATCAAATTGTTCTACAAAATCTCTTCAAATTCCCACATATCGGCAATTATCGCGAAATAGTTGACCGCGTTCATGCCCTTAGTAGAAAGCATGTAATTTTAATGATTTTTTTTTTCGCGTAAAAGTCACTGAAACTTTTTCATGATATTAGTAAACTGTAACATTTATAAGATTTAAAGTAGAAAAAAAATTATTATATTTATTCTTCAATTTTCTAATATTAGTATTTCCACTTAGTGAATATAAATGAAATCAGATACGGAATTTATTATGGTTATTACAGTTTATGACACATCAAATGCAGTGAACGTTGGTATTTGGTAATTTTTTAAGAGTACATTCGAAAATAAAATGCTTCTATCCTGTGTGAAACAGGCTTTTCTCCTGAAGGTGATTAACTTTCCCTCATGTGTTATTTAAGCACATTATGATTTAGAATTATTTTCTAATGTATAATAAGAATAGCTCGAGATTCAGGTAGTACCTAGTCTCGAGAATCTAATTTACAACATATTTATGCTAAGTTTAGACGATTATAAAAATATGTATTAAAAACTATGCCCCCTGAAGACAACACCAGCATTTCATAATGGGATACATAGTTGGCATCTGTACTAATAATACATTACAATATTTTTGACTGTTTATCAATAGTATGTGTATGAGTTAAATGGTATGATTGATTTTAAGCATTAAAGGAAAAGCTATACCAATGATTATGTAGACCTAATAGTGATTTTAACTTTCGGATACATCTGATCTACAAGAATAGTAATGGAAAATACTGTGTAAAACATTTGGAACTTAAACATTATAATTATTATAATCATTATATTTGCAATAGCTTACTTCACTGTTGCGTGTCGTTGTAGCCAGTTACTTGATAAACTCAATCTACATAAAGGAATAACATATTTGCGAGATATTCACGTGCACAGCCAAATAAAACGGTATATCGCAGATGAAACAACTTGCATTATTCAAGGCAACCCACTGGATTTTCCTTACTACTCCACATCCAGCGTATATTGCTGCATCGCCGTTTCCAGTCATATCTTGTTCCTTCTGTTGTTTTTTCTACAGCAGCAGTGAGCTTCTTCTTCAGTTTTTCGCTTGGATATACAGCTTGTTTATCTACTATGCTTATCTACACCCCCTTTACATTTCTTCTCATTCTGACGTGCCTTCCTTTCTTATTTTCTAATTAGTGATCGGCAATATTTTCTGAACTAATTGTAAATAGTAACTTCTTTATTTTTGTTTATTTGAGTGTACTCTTGGAACAAGGACTTATTCTAGACATTCTGCTTCTGTCATCTGTTAGCGAACAGCTCGTGCGATGGAAATTCGAATGGGATCATAAAATACTATTCTTGGCATTCTCTTAAAAATGGCCGAATCCACGTCGACCGAAATTTACTAATCCACGGTTAGATCCTCTGTATTAAATGGATTATGAACGAAGTTAGATTAAATAAACAAATGGAAATGGAAACTTTGATGGAAGATATGCGATGTGAGATCTGTGTTTTTTTACTCATTATATAGCAGGAAGAAAGGAAACTATTTCCATTGCGACTTCCAAAGTAACCGAACATCAAAAAGAAATAATTATTAAGTTAATTGAAAATCAGGCAGAGTTTGTTCGAGGAAAAGTAGCGACAACATTTGAAAAGGCCACAGGTAATGTCAGTTAACTAATTTAAGAGTAAATTAGCTAAATTGTCCTGCTTCTGAGAGTCAAAATTGTGAAACAATAGGAAAAGCTAGACTGGGACATATTTAGGTGATAAGTCGAGAATATATACACACAAAACTCAGTTTTATGTAAAAGTAGTGTTTTGGCGTAAATAACTCTGAAATAATGGCGCAAACATCGGCAAGGAAGTTTATTATTTCTTTGAAAACAAGAGAAAAGTTCCTTTGAATAAATTAATAATTGTCCGTAGATTCGGAGCTACCGGTACTCAAAATCACGCTAACATCTTCGGACATGACGACACATCTCGAAATATAATGGTGTATATTTATCAAATATCAATCGAATTAGTATTCAGAACATCTATTTCAGCCAGCAAGATTTATAATTGAGAGAGTGGCGTGTTGACAGTTCACTCAATGTAAGAAGTTTATTGTAAAATAATCAAATGGTTTGAAAGAATAAGGATACATAGTGTAATTTCAGAAGTATTTGCTAATCATAAACATAACTAAAATAAATGTATTGAGTACAATTTTGGTTGCGATTTGATGGCCCGTTTTACACCCTTACTAGCCGAGATGCGAGACCTTTTTATGCTGTAAGTCTGAGCGCTTGTACCTCCGAAACGGAACTGATTTCGGTATTTCTTCAAAGGATGTTTTCTTGTTTTGGTGTATTCGCGATCTTTGTCTTATTTTATCAACTACGCACTGTATTTATTTAATATTCATTTCATATCCGCACATAGTTTGAACCATGTCGGAAGTATTCTAAGGAATTTGTTTACCACAGTTCTGAATTCAACATCGACAAATTTATAAACATTCGGATCACGGCACTAAACAACAAAAATCAACACTAATTCATTTTAATGTAATATTTTTCAGTAGTTGTCAATTGTATTAATTTACTGACAATATGCATTGTTCTTGGCGACTTTTACAGATAAAAAATAAAATACACTACGTACACGTTATTATTAAGACCGACCAAGCGACTGTGGCTCAACCGGGAAGTCGTTTCTTCACACCCAGTGACCGAGTATACTGACTGTGGCTATTCCAGAGGTATTCCTCAGTTACGTCAAACAAAACTCGGCATCACAATTTCAGCTTAGAATTTCCCAACACCATTCCGCATCATGATCCCTTCGCTATCCTAGCCCTACAACCCAAAAGGCAACAAATTCAAATAAAATTCAATTACCAAAACCACACAGTCAGCGTAACAGATTCAGTGTTTTATCAACACCTTCTTCAGACAAACACCAATCAAAGGTAGTTGAACGAACATTGAAACTGTCACGCTTACTGTGAGGGTTTTGTAATAAAATGTACTGAATAAGCATTACCAGCTTATTATCGTTAACTTAAGATACCAGTAAAAGGCCTCAGCATTTCTACAAAATTACCAAGCTCTTCTTCACGTGAGGTTTTGCTCATCGTAAATACAAGTGATTTTCATCTTTCCCAAGAATGTAATGCTAAGTTTCCAATGAGAGTTACAATGAGAGTTTTCAATTACTATTCTATAAACCTGCATACTTCATAACTTTTTGTTTGGTATACACTCATGGGTAAACTATTTAGGTGAAAATACGCGCGTATACCGGCGCATACTGTCCATTGCATCCCTGATCTATCTTGTTATCTTTCAGGCATTGTTCAGTTTGTTAAACCTACCCTACCCTATGCTAGGTAGTGCATATAGAAAATAGAGGTGTTTCAGTTATGGTACATATAAGAGCACATTTATTAAAGTAAAGGTCATACACGTTTTGATATTAATTATTTCCATTTGTGCAAATTTTCCGCTCTTTTGCTCACTCGTTTTAAATAGATTTTAACTTAATTCTGTAGTTTTAAAGAACAAATGGGATGCGCTATATTTAAGTACGCAGTCTTTAATGCTTCGCTAAAGCCGTAGTCAGGGCATCTCGTAGGGGCCCTACCGCTAGTAAAAATCTCGATCTATGTGCATAAGCTGAAAAGATAAATGCATCTAACAGTCTAATGTGTACGGACCGTGAACGGTGCATGAGGCTGTGGAGATAGCCCCTCCAAACATGCTCGAAGTGGGAAGGTATTGAGTTCCACGTTCGACCACCCTTATCTAAGAAGATGGCCAGGAGTAACAATAACCTCTCTGGAGTTTAATTCCATAGGATGTTGAGTGCTCGACTGAGTGCCAGGTATGGGAGCCCTGAAGAAAATTTTCGATGTCCTGTAGGATTTGAACCCTAGAGAGAGTAAAATATTTCGTGACCCCTTATCCATCCCTAAATGTTTCCTTTTTCATATAAAAATTATTCTTATTTGTATAAGAACGAAAAAAAATACATATTTCCTGACACGTGACCACATTTTTTGTGGCTTGTAATGCGCTTGCATATAACATGAAACTTGTAAAACAGTTATACTTATTAAAAAAAAATACTGAAATGTATGCCCATTGTCGATATATAACCACGGAAACTCAGTACCTAAATTTATATTTTTTATTTCAATTTTTATATTTCGTAAAGTATATACCTAGGTTAATTCAATTTACAATATACCATATTGAAAGAAAATAACTTAAATACGAAACAAATTAGCGCAGCGATTCAACTAACAATTTTGAAGACTCTTGCTCTTAAAAGAATATCAGACACTTATTAAAGTTTATGAAATAATCTGGCAATACTGAACGCTCGGGTGCTAACGGAGAGGACAGAAACTCCCACATTAACTTTCTATTGTGTCAATGTATATCATGTTTGGTGCCCCTGCGTCTAACAGAATCGAACATATTAAAAATTAAATTACATATAAAATAGGCTTGCAACACTGCTAACTGGGGTGTTTGAGGGTCGAGTAAAACTGACTTTTAATGAAATGGGTTGGCCATTTTTTAAACTACACCTTAACGAACTATTTACGCTTCGTGGTTCGTAAAGAGTTCGTAAATAGGAAGAGAGCAGTACTGTAAAATCGCTTTTTGTTAACTACACCATCAAGAGACGTAAACGTTAAGTTTTACTTTTTTTCTGTTTTTTTTTCTCCTGTTTTTTCCCCTGTTTGAGAAAATGTTCGTCTTTTCTCATGTTCAACTACCTTCGCTTCGCTATTTTTGTAGATTTTTAAAAATCCCGTTTAGTATTATTTAAGTTCATATTTTCATATGGGAGAATTAAGTTAACAAATATCTACATGGTTTAGTAAGATAAGATAAAATGAATTGTATGGGCGGTAACAGCACTATGGCTTACGCCCGTCCCGATATGGGCAAGCCCCTTATTTTGGTCATGTCAAAACTTAGCTGTTTATTAATTAAAATAATAAAACCCTATAAAAAATGAAAAAGTAGGTTTTTACAAACAGCCTGATGGTGTAAATGGCCAGTATATCGATTAATGCATACGAAAGGTGTACAGAGTCTTTCGTATAACAAATTAAAACGAGGAAGGCTGTAAATCAGCCTTCACAAAATAAAACAAAAATACACTATAAAACTTAACAGCTAAGGGGCATAAACAGATAAAATAAATGGAAAGCATAAAACTCTCTGCAAAAACAAGTAAAAATATAACCTTTTGAGTTTAGGTATATAATTCGCTTTCCCTTTCCTTCCCACGATATTAAAATCCATATCCATCAGGTGGTCCTCTATCATGTCGGTATTCAAAGATGAACTGCGTTCGATAGTATCTGCAGACTCTTCCTGAGCTAATTCAGCAGACAAAACGTTCGTCAGAGTCTTAATGCTTGTAGTGAGAGGCAAAGTGCGAACTAATTTGGAGACTTTATAGGGACTAAAAGTAGTCTTAACCCGTGGAGGTCTAGAGCTCTGCACAGGTGTTTTTTGTCCCTGACTCTGCGCCGGCATATTGCTAGGAGTCTCCGATCCTTTGGGCGGCTTCGGAGGATCGTCATGCACATGAGACTCTGTTTGAGTTGATACATTAACTGTCTGGGTACCAACCGAGACAGTTTTAACTGCTAGTTTGGCTACAACATGTGAAAACGCACCAGAGGGAAGGGTGCGCTGAGACTCTCTTAATCGACGTTTAGCATCACCAGCAGATATTCTCTCTAATACCATCAGCTCTCGAATTCGTTTTTCCTCCTGAAAAATATGACAGTCACGCGACCAGGTCGTTTGCTCACCCTTGCAATTAACACACTGAGGTTTCAGTGACTTACAAGGATCCGCACCATGGCTACTGGTTCCGCAAATTGCACATACAGCAGAGGTCGCCTTACACGACGTGCTGGTGTGTCCATAGTGCTGACATTTAAAACAGCGGAGCGGACTGGGTATATAAGGACGGACAGGTAAGCAATAGAATGCTGCCTTCACGTCCTTAGGAAGCTGTGGCATGGCAAACGTCAGAATTAACGAATTCGTGGGTTGCAGTTCTCCACACTTTCTAGTTTTAATGCGCCTAACATTCACTACACCTTGGCTGGCAAGTTAATCCTTAATCTCTTCTTCAGGGACATCTTGCAAGTCCCAACAAGATATTACACCCTGACTATAATTGAGTTGACGATGCGGTTCAACTTGAACCTCGAATTGTCCTAGGGTCTGCATTTTCAAGAGATTAGTTGACTGTTTGTTAGTGGATATCTCCACAAGCAAGGTGCCGTTGCGAAGCTTTTTAACATGTTTAAGTTCGCCGGCGACATAATGCAGTTGTTTTTGTATAATGAAAGGGGATAACCCCTTCAAACCACCTGGATTCTCTGCTTCATGCTTTACTTTAATAACAAGATATCGTGTGATAGTCGGTACGATACTTGTCTGTTCCTGTACTTCGAATTTTTCTGCTGTGTCACTGGTTATTTCGGTAACTATATGCGCCTTCTTTCTATTATCTTCAGTGACTTTCTCTTCATTCTGTCTCTTTGTCTTCTTCTTCTCCTTTTCTGTGCGCGAGGGCGACTTGTTAGGATGTGGTGGAGCCATGATGAATATTAGCCGTAAATGACCACGCTTCTCCGTCTTTGTTCTGAGGAGCCAACGAGGCTGCCGGGTACTACCCTCATCACCCTTGTCAGCAAGCTGGAAATCGAGGCGATGTCCAATGACCTGGCGTCGAAATCACTTGCACTCCCGACTGATGGATACTTGGGACACCCACTCCCCCGAGTGTTGGCGAGACCAAAGGTCCGAAGAGCTCCCCAATTACGCACTTCCCAGCCTCAACGAGCTAGACCATCCAAGAATCTGCTGTTAAGGACTAGGCGCTATCCAATGGTTCCGCCCCCTTTCCTCGGGCCCCAGGGGCCATCATCAATGCAAGTACATCCTGTCACATCCTTGGTCATTGCGCGGAGGCGCAACTCACAGCACAAGAGGAGATGAAATGATGATCATCTGTGGATGAAAATGAGATGAATGTGAATGAAACTCCTCTCCGCTGGTCCTCCTTTCAAGCAGCGTAGGTGTTTAGCTGCGAGGGCTGATTGAAGCCAGCAGAAGCCAGCTGGACGATGGGGTCGCCAATTCCCTACGTCGTTGTTGGCTGATTGCAACCAGCATAAGCCGGAAGGACGATGGGGTCGCCAATTTCCTACGCCGTATAAGAGCAGTGATGGTCTGCTGCTCGGGCTATGTGATGGTTTCATTACGTAGCTGTCCGTAGAGCTGTGATGAGGTCGCCAATCCCCTACGCTAGTACATGGTTTAGTGTTTGATCCCATGTTAAAAAGTTTTACATGTCCAGAGCAAATACCTTTAAGAACATAACTGCTTTCATTAAATTTGATACAGGTCAGAATATCCTATTGATTCTCTTGGAAAACTACGCATGAAATCAGTGCCGTACTCTAGATATTTGGGGCCCCGGGGCTGTTAATATCATGAGGCACCCCCTTTTTTGTAATATGAACATTTTTGTAATATGAACCAATGACATAAATCATATATATATATATATATATATATATATATATTAACTAACATAAAAGGAAGTTTTTTTCGACATCACTGTTTACATTTAAAATTTAAAACATTATTTTATTAAATTTCAATTTAGCTAGATAAAATGTACATGAAATCATTGGAATTCCATAGTTAATCTGCAAACAATTAATATATTTTTTAAACTTCTTTATACTTCACAGAAGCTACTTCGAGAAGTAGCATGTACATCGATTAATTGATTGTATTTATGGAGTAGTTAAACAATAACTTTCTAGATTTCTGGAGTGCAAACTGATCGACTATCGTGCTGATGTTAATTTTTGAGCTATCTCATTTTCAATTAATAACAATGCTAAACCACTCAATAATTGTTCTTGGCTCATTGAGCTACAAAGATAGTTTTTAATTATCTGTAACTTCGAAAAGGACCTTACTGTTTAAACGTTGTTGTCAGGTTTACGAAAAAATGAAGCTTTAGGTTTACGCCTTACGCAACTGTATGCAACCTCAAGTGAAACCGGTACCTTGTGCAACCCTGCCATGTGGCTGAAGTCACGTCTAATAATAAATTAGTTCGCAACTTTCCCGCATGCAGAGATAAATCTAATTAGTAATACTTCGATACAATATTCACTAGATACTAGGCACAATGACAATAAGTATATAGGTGTTTAAGAACACAGTATACAGGTGTTTAAGTATAAGAATAAGGTATAAGTGTCAGTATTAGCAAAAAGTATGTTTCCTAAAGTTTTTAAGTAAAACCCCAAATTTTGGGAAGGAAAAACAGTTTTATGAACAAACCCGGGAAAAACTTATAAACACAAAAGGGTTTATTTTTTCCACCTTCCCATCTCTAAGTACAACTAGTGTAATAAAGTTACGGTATTTTTGTGTTTCGTGGAAGAAAAATTTTTGCTTGGGAGACTTTGAACCTATGACCCTCAATTAACCAAAAAAATATAGCGCGCGTGAATCAATCTAATAACAAAGTCACAATATTAAAATATCAGATAATGATACATGCAACACCACTCAGTTGGGTAGTCTCTGTTATTTATAATTTGATTCTTGTCCTTAAATTAATTGAAACGTGTTATTGTAAATGTTACTTATTACGTCTAACAATGGCGTATAAAAGTTTTATTATTTTTATTTCCTGATTTTAGAATTCCAAGTAAGAGTTCAAATTTCCAAACGGACTCAGTTTTGACTTGGTTTTCTCTGGTGAAAAAATGTTTTCAACGACAATCTGTTACGTATTCCACTACCGAAGTTTCAAAATTCTACCCCGTTAGCTCAGGTGATATTTTATGTCATAATTTTGTAAAGAATATCCATATCGAAATGTCGATACTAAGGTCCCAGAACAAATTATATGCCTTTCTTAAATTTGGCGATATACATGTATATATTAATCTGATAGTTTGAGGGAATTTTGTGCGTTTTCTGCTTTTGATTTGATTCAAAGTAATAGCAACATTTTCGTTCGTTAAAGAAGTTTTTTCAATGACTTTTATCCTTACTGTTCTACTGATAAAGTAATCAGAGCATTCGTAGAGGTTATTTTATGGTTCAACAGTTTCTCGGACATTCTCAGTTGACTCAGTTTCGTTAAGTGAATTTGGTGCTTTTCCCTGATCGTCTATTTGCAGTACAAATAGTGCAATGGGTTGGACTAAGGCTTCCTTCAACGGAACATTTAAAGGCTTACAAGTAAGTTTATCGATGCTTCAAACTGCTTTTCCAACCAATCTCGGTAGAGGAGTAGGGCACATCTGGAAGCCACAAGAAAGCATACTAGAGTAGAGTGGTGCCTACCTTATGGGTGTCTTTTGTAATACGGCCTCTATTGTTCGGAAAAGTACCATGTTCACCTGTCATGTAGGATTACGGTACACAAAGGGGAGATTAATGATCTTGAGAGGGTGCTTTGTAAAACAGCACGAGTGGCTGACAGCGCTGACGGATAATACGTTGATGGATGGTTTTGCAAAAGGACTGTGTTACGTAGTGAGGGGAAGCGCAGTCGTTTGTCATTTTCTAAGAAGACTACAACACTAAAGTTGACAGTTTCTCTAAAAAGAAAAAGATAAAGAATGGGAGAATGGCGGTTACTTTGAGGCTGAAGAATAAAAGAGTCTTAACGATCTTTCGAGTGACAAGGGATGTGTCAGAGCAGGTATTGAAGCCTGAATAAGATGAATGATGTTCATGAACGTATGTTACCCGAAAAAGGAAGAAAATAAATATATATTGTTGAACGGACATGGTAAGAGGAGGGATAATGTTTGTCGGAGTAATATATGGTACATTAAATTCGGTCAAGTTCGTCGATTTCCGCCTTCGTTCGTTCTGACTGGAGGATCTTAACCTGTTCATGGAATTGCAGTGATGCAAGCAACGCGATCGTGTGTATATGCAAGATGCTTTCAAGTCCCGTGGGTATGAAGCCATGCGTTGTTGAATATTGTCGTGCATGCATTGAACCGGGAATCTTTTGATGGTGGGGATTACGTTACTGGAAGCTAACTAGAATTGCAACTAGGAACATGAACAGTGTATGTCTGTATTAGGTAGGTGCAGTTCATTTATCAGCTTTGCTAAGGGTAGACTTGGGGGCGTTGTACAAACAGTCTAGTTCACGCAGAGGGATAATACTTTTAATGGAATAAACGTGTTGAATAGTACTAGCTCTATAAGAATAGCATACTAAGCGTTAACAAGTACCAACGTTAGTGGTCGTACGGAATTGGCTGGTGTAATCATAGGATTGTGAATGGTCGTTAAACGTTGACCACGCTACAAATAAAAAATAATAATTAGTTGATAATCACTGTCTGACGGGTCATGGGTCTTTAGATAAATTGTTACAATTTCCGGAATTGTGAAAGGCAGTTGATAAATATAAAAATAGTATTGGTAATAATATAAAATATTATTTTGCTGTATGAATAATTTTTTTTGATGGTTGTAGCACCCTCTGGCGGTCAATGCTGAAAATTTATGAATACGCTATTATGCGGGGGAATGCCGTAGCAATGGTTGAGTGGGTAGATAACTAATGTCAACTTTATAGAAAAGGGCGATCACAGTCATCAGAATATAGGACAATGTGTATAATGCACTTTGACATGTACACTACGGGAAAATAAAATCCTTGTTAAAGGGATGACTGTAGAATGGAGATGTAATTTTATTTCTTACCAGCCTAATAGGAATAGTAAAACACAAATGTAGAGAAACGTGTTCGATCATACTGCACGGTGTCCAACCTTCGTAGCTAAACGTCCCAAGCTGTTCACCAGACATTAAAATGTGCATGAAAGACAATGGATGTATCTTTCTTGTTGATGAACCGATGGCAACACTGACAGCATGGATATTTGAATAACTAAGAATAAACGTTCTTAGGCGTACTGTCAGCTGGCAATCCCTGCTAAAAACGCGCAAGTCGGCTATAGGAAAACTGACACAAGGGAAACGGATACGCCAATGTTTGTATCTTTTGTGTTTACGAAGCAAGTTTAATATGTTAGGCGAGAATGTATATAGAAATAAAAATAATAAAGCCTCCTTAACGGAATATGGCCGTATTTGTCGTGCTGGCTACATGTGTCCAACATGGTGAAGGATCATTGTAGATGGGTCATATACGTTACAAGGTATAGCATGCTTGAGTATTGGTGTAAGCAAGGGATCTCTGTACACTGCAAAATGGGGAAATAACAGCTGACATATAGGAAATGCGGTTTAGTAGAGTTTACGCTGCATGAGCATCTCTCGGTTGAGAATGTTACTTTTGAATTAGGGTAATTAAAAGTTCCAACGTAAATTACGAATATTAATCATTCCGTAGATGAACAAGTGGGCAGTACCAGAATTGTGCAACGGCAATAGGTTTATGCATCTGTACTAAAGCTACGACAGCATTGGTATGTTCAACGACGTATCTGATTAATCAAAATAGTTCAGCTATGTAATGGTAGAATAAACAATTGAACACACTAATAGCCAGCACTAGTGGACATTTCCGTATTTACATATTCAAAATAAATGCCAGAGTTATGAGCTAATGATAGGCTGGGTGTCTTTAATACACAGGCAGATGCATAGAGTAATATTGTACCACGTATACGAATAGTTAATAGTCGATTTGACAAACAGAAAAGAATTTAAATCTGGTCATTGGATTGGCAGGGCATGGAATTTTATTATAATAAGCACAGATCAGGATTTAGCATTTGGTAATGAATCACACATACAGATTTATGATTGGTCGTGCAGGGAAGTGGATAGCACTTGTGTAAAATGAGTGCATAGTAGCAAAATTAAGTTTTTTAATCAATATAAGACAACGACGCTTGTCACTTTCGATGAAGATTAAAAGTTCGACAAATGCTGGAGTTAGCAACATGGTTTGCTGACGTAACTATTTCAATCGATAGCTACGAATACAAAGTTGCCGTATGCAAATGATGTTCACCACGTAGTTCTGAGTGTACCACACGTTCGCAAATGA
>JAGDQP010017903.1:0-16373 GCA_022664845.1 Lepisma saccharinum | reverse complement strand
ATTTCGGTGTTGACCCAGCATCGTGAGGACAATTGGGGAGCTGCTGTGAATAAAAGACAGTGGCGATCACAGTGAGAGCTTCGGCTCTCCTCTCCCAACCCGTCTGGTCAGCGTGGGAGCAGTAGACCAACTCCTCCCTTCGGGGAGAGGCCTCATCCACTAGTGGATTGAATATGGCTGTGATTTATTATATATATATATATATATATATATATATATACCCTGTATATGTGTGTGTGTGTGTACTGAAAGTATTGTAGATTTATCTAATATAGTATATGGCAACTATTTTTCCACATACACATACATTATCGTAACTGTTCATGAAGAAATTCCACATAGAGACTGAAGTGTCGCGTGCGATATCTGGATTTCGCGGTAGAACATATATAAATATGTATAGTGTGATTATAGGCACTTGATTACGGAGTGTCACAGTTGTAATGAAAGCAATTTACACAGCGCAGTATTTTATTAATCCAGAACTCTGCACATTATTTTCGCACGCTTTTTTTTGGGTTAATTTTTGCAAATTTTTATTAATAATTTTATTTTTCTTCTTTTAAAATGATCTTAACTTCGTAACTAAAAGCACAGAGAAATCCTTGAATCATTTCTTACTCAGAAAGCACGGTTAAAAGGAAAACAAAACAACAATACGATATTCCCTTTCCTCACATCCTTCTTGAACCAGTTATTGAAGAGAACCACCCTGTAGCAATCGTCAGTTGACCACGATTTGACCTTTCAATAGTACTTCCTCTTTAGAAAATCCCCCAGCGAAAAACAGTTGACCGTAAGCTTTCCTCACAGCTGCTCTGCTTCTGGCGACTCAATAGGTAATCAAGCGAAAGAATATTTTATTATTTTATCCTTTTAGGAGAACATGGCAGAAAGAATACCAAAGGCCATTGAGAACTTTGCTGCATTCCTAATTCACTCATAGACCCTCCCCCCTCTCTCTCTCATCCCGCCCTCTTTCTGTTGATCTTCCTTCCAAACGCAATCTCCAACATTACGGAAAGATACTTCCTTTCTAGTTTTGAATAATTCTCTGAACAACATTGTTAAAGCCATTTACATGCTTATAACTTCCAAGAGAATTTCAGATATACAGACCGTGTACAAAAACCAAGTGATAGCATGCAAGCACACCTTTAATCTATTAGATGTTATTTCTAAAACGTTTTTATGTGTTTAGGTAAAATGCTAGAAAAGAGTGCAACGAAAAGATCTTGTGTATAATTTATTCCTAGTTACATAAGAATATATTTTTTTTGATGTAACAATACGATAACTAATTATTGTATGTATATAACATGAATATTATTGTTTTCCAGTTTCTATGGGAATTGTGTTGCTCCTCGACGTAAGAATTTAGTAGACTCAAATTGAAGTTCAAAACATGTTTAAGAAACCTGAAATGTAGCTAACAACTTGCCTCATTCCACTCTTCCTCCTCTAATCTCATTAAAGGGAAACGAAGACTAGGATAAATAACAGGAACCAATGAATGTTGAATTAAAAGATTTCAAACGACTTCCCTCTCTACCAACTTGACCAGTAACCAACGACGACCATCAGCTCTGACAATGGGATGAGTAGAATTATCCACACTTTCTCACAATTTTAAGAGGAAACTGTTCGAGGCGACAAGAAAGCAGGAAGGAGCTCGAATAGAGGAATTTGCACCCTGCAAAAATGGAAGTAAACGTTCTGACGTCAGCTTAGAGGTGCAAAAATCTACTGTTTGGGACTATAGTCTCCCTCGATCCAAAATAAAGGCCATTGGATTATCTTACAAAATCAGGACAAGTAATGTCCGGTTGCCTAGTCTCCAATTCAGAAGACCTCTCTAGAACGTCATCCATGCACACTAAGACGTCCATCCATCCAAGCTGTAGAGGTGCAGCCCCTCCAGAGATAAGGATCACTGTCCATCTTAAAAAACTGACTGCATTTTCTTCTTAGGAACCTATCAAGTAGCTGCGCCCTGATCAGGGACTAATCCTTATCTTCTAAATATCATATTCCTAGAACTCTGTTCATCAACAAAAAAGTAATTCTCTAAAGGTAAATCTCTGACCTATCTTACATGTTCAATGACAAATACAGAAAACAATGATTACTCAAAACTTTGCTTATTCTATACTCCACTTATCCGGAAAGATATACATTTACCTTCTAAGCAAGTAAATCTTTCGTCAATTTCTGAGTACTTAAATTTGTATTTCAAAGCTTGAACTAAACGTTGGTAGCTATCAAGGTTTTAAAACATCAGAAGATCCCACGCATCATCTAATTATTTCTAAAACGTCTTAAAATCTATCCCAAGAAAAGTAAAATTTATTGGAATTTTGTCGCTCCTGGCAGAAGAAGACAGAAAGACGCCTCCCACTCGGTAGCGATAAACTGGTGGAATGAGTGGGAACCTCTTAACAGCAGACATCTTAAATGACACAAAATTCTCCATCTTGAATCAAAAGTCAAAACATTTTTCATATCCAGTTATTGCTGCCTCTGTGACATTTAACAACATTCAGCTCTTTTCTTAACTTAAAAGCTACAAAATGCTTCTCTCTTTGCTTCTGGGAGTAAAGTCAATGATAATCTCCCAAATCTATAGAGAATTTGCTATCCAGTGTGGTGAACCGCACATCACAAGACAAATTATCAACGAATGGAGCAGAAGAAACACGATCCTTAAATCGTGTCGACGCATGTCGCAACGTGGGAGCGTGACCCTTAAGTCACCCGGCATCTGCCGCTTCGTGGGAGAATGACGCTGATAGGAAGTAAACCGCATCTGCCCGACATCGAGTCCCTCCCGCTAGGAAACATCGTTGGATCTACAGAGCTACTTCAACGAGCCCTCATCTGATGTGCTTCAGAGAATCAGCAGTAGGTGAGTTGTACGTAATCTCATAAGCAATCTGAATATTTTTTTTTAAATCTTGAATACGTTTAGTTTTCGTTTTTACACTCATATAGGTCTTCAAGAAACTTTCAATTCGTGGGATGATCGACTTCTACTTTCTGATTAAATGCCTGATACCCTCAACCACATTGGTGACAATCCATCATTACTGTATCAAAACAGCTCCATAATTCGATAGAAAACAGTAGTTTTCTTCGTGCTTACGCAATAGTTGAACATTGTCAATCTATCAATTCCCAACCTCCTATAGCAACGAGAAAGAATGAAGATAAAACGGGAATCTGGAAACCGTATGAATTGGTGAAGCATCATAAACAGTCGCTGATGGACCTCTGCAATAGCCTGATGACTGGTCACCAAAGAAGAGCCTTTATTTGATTGTATGATGATGTATAACGAGAAGTTCATCCTGTACGATAACCGAGAGAGAAGTGGACAAGGGTTGGACTTTGGTCAAACCCACAAACCCTTTCTGAAACCAAAAATTGACGTCACAAAAGGTTTTGTTATTAGTATGGTGTACAGCACTGGATTTTGTCCATTACATGTTCTTTGTTCCTAGTAAAAATATTACCGCTGTCACGTACCGGTACTTTGCAGAAATATCGCTAGCCGGTTTGTAAAATGAGCGGTCGTTCGTTAATAGGAAAGGTCCTCTGCAGTGATTCAATTGAAAATAAATGAGTACCAGTACCGAGAAGCTTAAAATATTGTGTAGGCTTTAGGCACAAATCGCTTATACGATTTGGTATAAATTACATGACAATTACTCAGCTCCTGTTGAATAGTGGCTAGAGTCACGGACTTTGGATCGGTAATGGAAAAGGGTAAACTTGAACATCATTGTAGATAATTTGTAATGAACAAATGACAATTTCGAAGCGAATATTCCTGGCAGCAGCATACGTGCACAGTCTCCTGACTGGGCTCCACCTAACTCGCTTCTATTATTATTACGCTAAAACATCGAACTCATCCGCCGGATTTAGTTAATCCGGTTACTTTCTGTTCACATATTCCGATAGCGAGACGGTCGTTTCTAATTTTTCAACTAACCTTATATGATGATCATACGTCAGAATAGAAGGTGAATGCATTGTCCTAATAAAGAATAGATATATTGAGCTATCTTATATACCTTATCGATTGTGGAGGGTCAAAAGTGTTCGGGAAATGTCCCATGAGATGTGACCTCTAGGTTTACAAGTTCGAAGCAGACACGGCTATTGTTAAATGAAAATCCGATGAAAATTGGTCGGGATTCACTCGATTTTCAACGTTTTAACGGATATAATATTCACAATTTGTAACAATTCATTCTATTCTTCACGCACGATGTCAGAAGCTGCCAACCAATGTAGTACTATCTGAAAAATAAATATTATACCAGGTTGGCAGCACTGCGGACACAGCGACATAACGGTTTCGCAGTACTCATCATATTCCTACAAACTCTCGGAAACTAAATTTTTAGTGAGGTACAACGTTTCTGATTTATTGTAAAATGTTAATTTCATTTACCATTGTATAAGGAGTCAATTCTGGGCTTCAGGTCGAAAACACAATAACTCGAAAGCGAGGTGGAGTCGATCATAGGGTGAGGATACCCACGATATATTTTCTAAAGTGTTGAACAAAAGAATGTTCATATGCCTGATACGGATACCTTCAACGATATGGAAACTGTTGTAAAAATGAATTTTGTAATAGGTTGATAGCACTGATACCTGGGATTTAAACAGTGTTGATCCCAACAGCCATTTGTACAATAACGATCAAATTTCTTTGAATTGAAGAGTGATCAACCTACATGGATTATCTAACGTGTTGCTTCGTAAACATTAAAAATCCGATATGTTCAAATCTTGTCCCTTAAAATATATAGGAAACAAGGTCCTAAAGTGAAGCCGATAGTAAAAATAATATCAACTAATATGACTGAAACGCAAACTGCTGATTAAATACTTTCTTTTTCCTAGACACAACAGCTTCTAGAGATAGATGATACATAATACATGATTATGTATTAACTAGTTTGTAGTTAGTCAAAACCTCTGCTGTGGGATTCGAAACAACATCAGATTTGCTACTGTAAACACTTCACTACGAGGGGATCTTCTCAATGACTTACATCTTAAAAGTCCTTTATGTTACGAAGACTGTGTCTGAAGTAAAGATATGCATATAGGCTTGAATTCAATACTGAAATAGTTGGTTTTATCTTGTGTTACAGCTATGAAGACTGCTTCGTTGATTTTCAGCAAACGAGACTCCTCAGGAAAATCATATGTACATCACTGTTAGAATCAATGTCATATCGCATTTTTAGTGTATGCATTGCGTATAATGAACAAATCTCGAACTTAAATTCTTTAATCTTTTTTCGTGAAATGATCAAAATTTTGAAAATTGTGTAAAAATACAAATCAAAGGAAACAGGGAGCAAATATAAAAAAAAGTATGAATAAAAATAAATAGCTGGATACGCCATATTTGTCATGGCAAGAAAAAATTAAGGTTAATACGGCATGTTTGTCATCACAAATTTTATTACAACTCTGCAACACATTTAGTGTGAGAAATTCATCACGGCAAGGAAAATTCAAGGCTAGTCAAAACTTGACACAAACTTGCGTGCTATCTGGGATAGTTCACTACTGTATTATCTCTACAACATTTACATTTGCCCTAAACATCATTTGAAGTTCAATTAGATAAATAATTATGAATCTCGTGTATTTCTTGCGTTACAGGTTCTAACTAATTATAGAATTACAAAAAAAAAAGCAGAAGAATACTTTCCTTATTTGTTTTCGTTTTCCTCTTTTAACATGCATCCCCGCTCCCAAAATATTTATTAGTAAGAATTACCTTGAGATTGCACATTTTAAAAAGGAACCAATTTAATGATGAACCACACTGGTTCCGATTCAAAATGCAAATGCAGCTTAGTCCCTAATCATCATACAGTTTTAATGCTGTTGTTTGGAGTTAACTCCTGTTTTTAGTATGGATAATAAAAATGTGTATATGTATTTCAATGCAGTTTATAAACAAAAGGTTCTGTTTATTCGCCTTGTTTATATTGAAGTGCGTGTTTCACATTTTATCTATTTTTTCAGTGACTTAGCTTCATATATACTAGTCTACTACTGTTATCTCCGTTTTATCCACCAACATCAATCTATATAACCTAAATATACTGATTTGTAATCTCATCCATAAATTATTGGGTACGTGCAAATTTTTACCCGCTTTTTGGTGTGCATACAAAAGTGCAACTAATCTAGGACTGTACATAATCACCATCGTAATCGACGACCTCTTGTCGTCTGTCTGGTAGGAGGTGGGTCCCACGACGATAAAATTCCTGAGGTTTTTGAGTCGAAGAGCCGTTGTACGGCAGTTTTCACAGCCTCCATGTCATTAAAGATTTTTGAAAAAAAAAAAAGAGTTCTGCAAAACGCCCAACAGAGGGTAGTTTGTAGGGGCCAAGTCAAGAAAATAAGCGAGTACGGCAAAAACTCCCAACCAAAGCCTATTTTTTGACGTTTGATGGCAACAGCATGGGGCCTAATGATATTATATTGCTTGGCGATTGATGACGCCTGGCCACTTCGCTGCTCGCAGCCTGTCCAACTGTTGACAGAAGAAGGTAGCACTAATAGTTTGGTTAGGTTCCAGGGCCTCTCACTGAATCATCCCACCATACACTTAACATCACCTTATTGGCGTGAAAATCTGGTTCGGACGTCGATGCAGGTTGTTCAGAAATGTGACACATAGCCCTTCGACTTTCTACGTTCCGGTACAGAAACCTCATCACCAGTGAGAGGGCCTGTTAAGGACCAATCATTTTTGTACCGGGAAAGCAAAGAAACACAGGTCGCGATGCGCCTCTCCCGTTCAGTTGCACTTACTAATGTGCAACCCAGCGATCGAACTTTGTGGTGAAATTCATGCAATTTTTCTCATTGGAACAATGATGCCTACATACGTGTATATTTAAAATTGTTAATTTAGAACCACTTGCCATGTACAGACTGTTTGGAAAGAAACATATTCCTGGAAAATAATTGCAATGAGTGTATGTAATTTACTATTAAATTAGCATTAGTATTAGTATTGCCTATTCATGGGCTTCATGCTCCTGGAGTCCATGATTCTGGTGTGCCTGGTCTGCAACAAACATTTCACCTTGCTTTTAGCGTACAAGCAGTGCAATTATGGAAGTCATAACCAGTTTCATTTATCGACCAGTCCGGAGCTAGGAAACTTGACTTGGAAGATGAAAATAACTTTACTGAGGCCAAAGTAAAAAAAAAAAAAAAAATTAATAAAGTACATCATAAAATCTAAAACTTCTTAATATATGTTGCTTAATGTACACATGTATATATTTTTTCAGTTTCTAATGTGCATGGTATAGAAATTATTTGGACATTGTAAAATATGTAATGCTGATATTTATATAAACCATTTGAGACGGGGCCCACATTGAAACTTTGTGCCAAGGGTTTCCAGTTACGACACTGATCTGTACATGTGTCAATTTCAATGCATTATTCCCACCTTCACTCTGCTAATTTGAAAGTATGGACTATCTTTAATATACTTAACAGTAAATTATTTTCATTATTATTATTACTATTTAAGACATTTACTTTTGTTATTTCCTAGCCTAAATTGTATAATTTTAACTTCAAAGTTTTAATTTGCATTTCTCAATATTGACAACTTGATCACTGTAATTCCGTGCACGAAAAGGTACAGTATCCGGGAGTTTAAATTTATCCCACCCTCGGACTAACACCTCCATACTGAGAATGAAATTTTTATTACCTAATTGTTTCTAAGATTCCTTTTTATCTTCATTGCACGAGTGATATTTATTATACATAGTTCAGTTACTTTTGAAAATATATACACTTGTTTTATCCTGTGTGCTTCGAAGTTTACTTGAGTTGGGGTTACTGGTTTCCCATAGCCGCCTCCCCAGGTGAGGATAGGTTAATGGCGACCCTACATATTCCGAGCGGACCAAAAATGTACTGCTGCCTTGCAGCTAGGAGAGGGACGACCATGTATTAGTAGATGGACAAAGAAATACCAATATAATAGATGTAGGTAAAACCTACCGTCTTAGTGATCACAAAAGTGAGGGAAGTGTGCATCGCGAACAGGAAAAGCAAAGGATCAAAACATCTTAAATTCGAAGATAAACGATATAATCCGACAGCAAAAACATATTACCAACTCGAAATCTCAAGATATGTTCGAAGTCTCAGACGACTCGAGTAATAATAAAAATACGGAAATTGATATGAATAAGATGTGAACAAGATGAATAAGTTGTAATAAGAAGTTTACTTAAAACTATAGAGAAAACAAGAACAGTTTCAAAAGCTGCGTTCACGCGAGTTTTGAGTGCAGTTGAAGACTTGTATAATTGTGAATCTGCGGACTTAGTGGAAGTGCAAAGTGAAATTAGTATGCTAAAAGGAAAGTTTACCGAACTTCAAGAAATAGAGACAAAATACAGTAACTTCCTGCTGGACAATGACGTCAAAGAAGAGGCTGTGCTGGTGGAATCAAAGATTGGAAGTTTCATAAAATTAAATTTTTGGCGGAAGCATCCTTCCAACGAAATAATTAGTGATACGGTCAGTGTTACCACCGTAGAGCACAAACGCAAGTTTAACCTGCCAGTTGTGGAACTTTGACGTTTAATGGGGACGTTAGAAATTGGCTTCCTTTATGAAGTCAATTTACAAGAATGGGTTAAAATTTGGAAATCACAATCAGTGACATGTTTCAGTACTTGGTTCCGTCTACTCTACCCGGGTCAAGAGCAAAACAGTGTAGAAAATTTCCCTTTAAGCGAAAATTACCCGAAGGTTGTTGAAGGACTAAAAGCTCGACCTTCCAAATTGTATGCTCGGGAACTATCAAAACTGCTGTTGCATAATTTGAACACAGATACCAAGTTAGAACTGATTCCTCTTTACGACAAAATTGAGTGGTAGTTACGAGCATTAGATACTTTGGGAGTGACGTAAGATAAAGGTGTAACTATGTTTTATCTACTAATGTAATCCTGTATGCTCGAAGAACTTCTACGTACGCAGCAAGGAACTACAGATGGTACAGATTCCTCTGTGGAAAATAGGCTGGAAAAAATAATGTTATATTTAAGGAAAGAAGTGGAGAATGAAGACAGAATAGCTATTGCCGTGACAGGGTTTTACTTTAGAAAACGACATAATACGTACGGTTAAGAAAAAGAAGGAATGCTATCGTATTGGAGTTATTCGAACCGCGACAGAGTAAGTTAACCTGAAACCAGGTTCCGTAAAATGCATTTTTGTGATTATTCACATGCAAGACTGTTCGAGAGCAGTGATTGGTCTTACAATGAAAATATCAAGTTATTGAAGGAGAAAGTCTTTTGCTTTCGATGTTAACGCTTTGAAGGCCCTCGTGCTGTTTTGAAGGGAGTGGACACAGAGGGAGGGAGGTATTGTAACAACACTTCCGCCCGGGGACACCTATTTCCTTCTAATTTACAGTTATTTGAACTAAAGTTGTAGTTCGCAAACTAGAAACCAACACGCATCTTGAAGGCTATCACGTGATCAGAAAAGCCTTTCTGCTGCTATAGAGAGACCATCTCGGTCGCGAACTACTGAACTAAACGAACTTTTCTTTTGAACTGCTCTTTCCAACGAACTAGTTCACTGCGAACTAGTCTTTGAAACGAACTGAACTGCCCTTCCCTAATTTGAAACTAGTGCTGTAGAAATGGAATATGAACATATCAGGAAGGAATGTGTTTCTCACGCGCTTTCTGGAGGAATTTTTTCATCGCCCTATGATCACAACTGTTACTGTGTTCGATTGAGAAGTCTCAGTGGTGATTATGCCTGTAACTTCGAAGCTTTGGAGCAACCATCATTTGTAATAGTGTGACGTCAATAGTCGATGGTCCATGGTTAGATGAGCTAAAAGAATTTGAATTGGAGATTTCCGACAGGGTCCATGGCACAAAAGAAATGTTAGTTGGAGCGGATATCGCTGAGAAAATCTTCACTGGGAAACAAATTGCAATATAATTCGGGTTGCTTGCTATGGAAACATTTCTTGGATGGATATTAATGGGCAAAATGGCAGTATATGATACTGATAGATTTTCCTCTATAAGAATTACGTCTGTTTTGCAAGGAATTATCTATTTCGGATTTATGGAAATAGGACACCCTTGGTATCACCGATCCTGGAGGAAGAAAAGGTAATACTTCGAGGTACAAGAAGCGATAATGGATCATTTTTATTAAATATTAACCATTAATGAAGAAAGAAAAATATGAAGTACACATGCTTTGTTTAAAAGGCACTCACTGTTTCCCACTAACAAGGAAATGTATGAGAGAAAAATAAGCACACTTATTAGTAAATTGAAGAAAGACAATTTTATGAGGCCTATCATCAGCTTTTGAATGAGTGGTTATCAGAAGGTTCCGTTTTGAAGAGGTTCCGTTTAAAGAAACAGGGAGTAAAGACACTATCTACCACATCGACATGTTGTTAAGGTGGACAGTAGTACAACAGAAATACGTCCAGTATTTGATGCTTCGGCGAATGAAATAAATTTCCAATCTCTAAATCAGTGCTTAGAAAAAGGCATTAATTTGATCGAAATTATATTTTCTATTTTAGTTCGTTTCAGACTATACAGATGCGGTGTTTTGTCAGATATAAAATCATGTCTGTAAATTAGCTTGCATAAAAGTGGCTGCGATTTTTTAGATTTCTATGGGTTAGCGAAGAAGGTAGCAATCAATCGAAATAAAAGAGTTGTTTTTGGAGTCACTGCTCGAAACGCTGCAGTCCATTTTTGCTGTGCGCAGTAATTGATTATTCCTTTAAGCACGTTTTACAGAAACACAATGAAGGGCGAAACAAATGTTCTACAGTAGAGGGGTTGTTGCTAGACAATTGAAACGCTTCTACGTAGACAATTGTGTTACTAGTGTAAATAATAAAAAGAAGCTCCACCCGTATATCTAAAAAGCTACACAGTTAATGGCCGCTGCGGAGTTTGAGTTTCGAGGGTGAAAGCATCCTTATAAGATACGTTAAATGAGAACCAGCTACCTGTGTTAGGTTTCTAGTGGGAAACGAGGTCAGATACTTTGAAATTAGAATCAATGTGCTTCGAAGATAAGAAGCCAGAAGTTATTACAAAAAGTTTATTTTATAATTTTGTAAACAGATTATTCGAGCCCATCGGCATTACTTCCCCTGTAACAGTGTATTCGAAGATTCCTCTACAAGAAACTAGATTATCAAAGATAAGTTGGGACACAGAGGTCCCTGAATAAAATATAAGAAATTCATGCAGTGGACAGTAGAATTGCCTTTTTTGAAAGAAGTAACATTTTTTGATAGATTGCATAAAGTTCAGAAGACTGGAGTGTACAGGGCGGGGCAAAACACCAAATCATACAAACTTTAGTCAAGATCACTGCTCTTGCATGTGCTAAGCACACTCTCAATAAAATTTCTAAAGAAATCATACTTCTACAGGTCACAACCGCTATTTGATGC
This sequence comes from Lepisma saccharinum, assembly GCA_022664845.1. NCBI lineage: Eukaryota > Metazoa > Arthropoda > Insecta > Zygentoma > Lepismatidae > Lepisma > Lepisma saccharinum. Next base: position 4,828 of record JAGDQP010017903.1, on the reverse strand, counting down.
AATGATTTCATTTTGTGAGTTTTTGAATTTTTCGCTAGATGGCAACAAAAATTCGTGTAATTTTATGGAACAAGAGATCACGCATGTAGCTGCAAAATTAATTATACTTTTTGCACGTTTTAATTTTTCCTTTGTTTCTCATAAAATAAATGTTTGCTCGATACAATACTAACACAGTTCCATCCTGACCCTCACAGCAGTTTTCTGACCAAAATTCGTAATTATAGGTCAACTTTTATTATTGATATACCAAATAGAATGAAATTTGGAACGGCTACAAAAAGTCCAGTTACTCGATCAGTATTTGAGCATTCTATATTTGGTCATCCTGAACAATTTTTTAAATGCTATCTATTTTACAGAAAAATAGTATCTGGAGAGGGGAAAAGAACACCTTCTACAAGAGATATTTTAAAAAATATAGCCAATGATCTTGTCAGTATTGGAACATTCCAGTCATTGGATATTCCAGCGTTTTGGGTAAACTTCAAAAGCTCATACAACTGCCACCACTTCCAAAAGTATCCACCAGCAAAATTCATATCACTTACATTCAAAGCGTACTTCAGTAATTTCAAGCAAGTATTTGACATGTGTAATTGCAAGTCGGCAAACACTTCTGTAAATGCATCATGAAAGTACCACAAATTTAGTGGAATTTCTAGGTAGATCAGGCTTCGGTTCGGAAAATAGTAATCGATTCGATTGATAAGATTGTTTTCAGTTCGCTTCAGCAAAGAGCAGAGAGGAAGGACCAGGAAGAGCGGTTTAGGAAAAAGAATTTGCAAAACCCCACAACCACTAAAACTACTCACTGTCAGTTGAGCTTTACAGAAGGAAATGAAGCAACTAATTTAGCCTCGGAGAATGAACCACTTTACCAACAAAACACCTCTGACTCAGAGGACAGAGATTCCGAAAAACGGCCAACACAAAACAGGCATCAGTACCCAAACTTAAGCCAACTATGGAAACAACTGGCGTCAGTAATCGAGATGCATGCAAATTAATGAATAAGGGCCTGAAAGGCCTGAAACTGGATAAATCCGAACATATACTGGAAACAACAAAGTTGTTGATACAACAAATTTACTGGATCGATAAGGGAGCAGAATCTCGTTCGTTTTAGCTGCACAAGATAGTTTGTGGTGGTTTCGATGGGTGCATAGATGAAACAAGTATTTTTGGACTAGATGAAGGACAACTAACAAAGAAGAAGGATTACTACACTATTATAGCATATCCTACTGAGCAATACGTGGACCACATTGCTCCACAAAGTGGTAAAGAATATATTTTAAAAAATATTCTCTGTCGAACGTGACACAGATTCGACAGATACTTTGTGTGCTGAGATAGAACACATGCAAACACCGGTGAAGATTCTGGAATTATACGTCGACTTAAAACAACTTTAAATCGACCCTTACAGTGGCTCATTTGTATGTTGCATCTCAATGAGCTTGCACTGAGTTATGTTTATAAGAATATTGATGGAAAAACTACTGGTCCACAGGGATTTTTGGGGGCTATCGCAAAGATGCTAAGTTTTGATCCACGGGATGTACCAATAGTTGATATCCAGTCCGTCACTAAAAATGTCAAGGAATTGAGTGAGGGTATCACAAAAGATTTTAGTGCTGATCAAAAGTATTTGCTGAAGGTTTGCATCTGAGTACAACAAGTAAAGGAGAACTCTGATGATGCTGCTATAAAAATTTTACAAACTGCTTCTCCACGTGCCCTTAATTGTCTCAGGTGGTTGACGCTCGCCAATCGGACACTTCGTATGTTTATGGGCACAAGAAGCCCATCCAAAACCTATTGCAACTTCTAACCTACATTGTTAGAGTGTATGCTCCAAGTTGGTTTGAAATAAAAAGCCATTTCAACTGCACTGATGGATCACGCAACTTTCACTTTATTCTGGAGGAAGTAAGGCATTTGTCAGATAGAGAAATACAGGAAGCTACAATAAGATCCCCAAAGTGAAACTGTTATTTTGCCTACAGTGAAAACATGCTTCTTCCAGCTCTTGCAGATCCAGACATTAAGGCGAGAGAAGATGTAGTAAACAAAATTGTTGCAAGGACGAACTATAGCAATCACGTAGGAGTGAGAACATTTTGTAAATAAGCTATTATGATTTAGCTCGAAGCAGAAACCTATTACAAAATGATTGATTGATATGTTTCAGTCACAACGTCAGCTCCACTTGTAAGCTCAATGTCAGACGAAGAACAGTTGGCCAGTATTGAGATAGAATAACTGGAATTTACAGGAATTCAGTGTCATTCACAAGCAGTTGCACGAGTAGTAAAAGAAGTTTCCAGGGCTTTCACCAAGGCTTTTGGTCATAAAACCAAGCATGGGACCGTGGGTTTATCAGAGGACTCAAGAAGGAAATTTGGAATCTTGGACACTAAGCATGAGTTTGTGAAAGCAGACAATTAAGTAATATTTCTTTTAAAATTTTAAATGCATGTTTTTGTAACAATACACTGACTGTACAGAAAAGCTACCTTTTATCTATGTTGGCTTCATTTTTAACCCAAAGCTGAGACCCTTAAATCAAAAGATAGAAATCTCAAATTTGGCATATGATATTCGTTTTACCTACTTTCAGAACTAGAGACAAAAGCTTCTGTTTACGTTTCTTGAGTTTTGCCTCACCAGTCCATGTTTTCTGTGACGCAAGTGAGGAAGCTTATGAGTGAAGATGGCAACGTTTTTGAGAATCAGCGCTAGGAAGCAAGATGCAACCAGTACAAGTCAATTCAAAGGTGCTCCAATGAAGAAAAGTACCATACCTCGTTTGGAATTAATGACAGTGTTAGGATGGTCAAAGAAATAAATCATAGACGTGAATATATACGTAACACAAGTATATACAACGTAATATATATATTGTTCACAATATAACAAAAACAAAATTGGAAAACGTAATTCCGTTTATACTTTGAGAACACCCATCTAATGCTGTATCTTTCAGTTTTTTATAAACAGAAGCGAACTTTGTAACGACATCATTCAAATTAAGTGTTCCAGCTAGCTTTTATTCAGTGCTCAAAACAGCAAGCGATGTCAGTTTGTCCTTGCCAATTCTCTTGCGTAGGTAATTAATCCTTTTTATTAACAGAAAGGATGAAAACATTTTGCACTTAATGTGGGTGATACAAACTACTACTGCACAGATCTTGTAGAGTTCACTGAATGGTAGTTTATATGTCGAGAGCATAAACAAAAGCTTATTAGTGTCGATCCGTTGATATTTTCCTCCAGTGTTTAGCTACAGCAAATAATGTATCAAATTGTTGCTGTTTGGATTTAATACTCTGATGCCAATTACCACTTGACTGTTAACAGAGAATCTTTGATTTATTTAGTTCATTCGTTTGCTTCTCCAATCAAAAAATAGATAATAGTTTATTAGTTTCACTTCTGAAGCTTAAGTTGGTTTTCGTTTTTCACTAGAAGTTAGTTCCATTTCCAATCTTTTTGATAACTTACAACCATGTTCATGGGAGCTGAGACATAGATGTTTTCAGCAGCAAACGCGTTACCTTTTCTAATGAGTTCTTCAAACTTCTTTCTAATCAACCATAGTATAAGTAACAGCTAAGTCACACTCGGCATTTTGCAAGTAATCTAATATTTTCTGAACACCTTGAAGAATGTTACAGAAAGAACATGGAATGAAAACAAAATGTTGAAATTTAGGTTCTCCAGTTGTGTCTGGGCTTCTAATTTCCTTGCCATATATGTCTGCTAATATTGTATGCTAAGTTTGCTGTATGATGGGAAGCATTGCTCTGATTGCTTAGCAAGAAACACTGACAGATCCACCTTGTATGACAAATACGTTTCAGTTCGATAATTCTGGTCTCATGCTTCTCCTGTAGTTCAACGAAACTTGAGTACACATATAGCTGACACATACTGCAAAAAATCCGTTAACTTTGTCAACACCATGACAAAAACACCAACTAAAACTAAATTCAAACGGTGGTTAAAGCATTGGCCATGAATTTTACGAAACGGCATTCGCTGCATGGCGCTCGAATTGTGAAGTGGGGGCACTAGCAGGGATACATGACATACCTAGCCTCACGTATCGCCGCCCTTGGAGCACTAGAGTAGTGTTGGTACAATCATAAAATAAATCATATTGTTGTTAACAATTACTTTTTACCATAACATCCATACGCTATAAATTTATTTGTGCGGGAGCAAATGTTACTTTTTGAAACTATTTATTTTTATCGTTATTAGTGTTAGAAATTCCAGCTCATATAATATTTTTTTAAACCGTTATGATTATTCTGGTTGTCGGACAATTTGAATGGTAAGTCGAATTGGCAGTCAATCTTAAATTCATTTATACTCTATTATATCTATGTCATTACTCGTTTAATTTAATTGCACACTTTATATTTATTTATGGCGGAAAAAACTGAATAGAAACCAATCATAGTTCTAAATTAGTCAACTCTACTAAGACACCATGCCCGTCCGTTACTAAGGAGTCAAAAAGAAATTGCAAGTATCCATCTCAAATATGCCAACAAACTTACGATATTGGGACCATGAGGTATATACATTATTGGCAAAGACGTACGAAGAATCCGTGAAAAGTTTGGGAACTTCACATTGCCTTAAGTGCGAATGCGAAACGGAAATTAGTCCATCGTAGGTAAATAGGTTGACAACAGTGACTGTTATGGTTTATGTGGCGTGTTATATGTCACAGCAGTGTTTGTATGGTATTTAGGAGTATTCATAAAAAAAATATGCATGTACGTTACAAAATATACAAGTCTTTGTAAAA